>OY856386.1:18166136-18343070 GCA_963693495.1 Malacosoma neustria
TGTCTAATAATATTGTATTTATATATTCATGATATATATTTTTAAATAATGGTTAAATTCAGTAATTCAACTCACTATAAACAGATACGAGTGACAACAAATTGCGCTTTTACTAGAGGTGTTCAATAAAAAGTTATAATGAGTATGACGCAATTATCTTTTATTAAATGTTATTTTATTGAAGTGAAACTTCTTTAGAATCGTTGTGATTTCAAACCGGATGCAACGAAAAAACGACAGGTAAGAGACACAAATACAAAAATGTGTAGGATGAAGCCAGCAAAGAATGAGACAGAAATATGTATATTTCGGTCTCTCCTATAGTCGCCTGTAATTAGTGAGCCAGAGCGAGAGAGTAAATGTCGGTGTGTATTTATTTTGAATTTTTCCGTGGTGTAGCGGTTATCACATCTGCCTAACACGCAGAAGGCCCCCGGTTCGATCCCGGGCGGAAACAATACTTTTTAAAAAAAATCTTTAAATGTGAGTTTTTAATTATAATCGCCTGTAATTAGTGAGCCAGAGCGAGAGAGTAAATGTCGGTGTGTATTTAATACTTGCTTGTATTTTTGTCGATTTACTGAAGTTTCACTTCTATCGTGTGTGAATCGCACACATGTTTTTTTTTTGACGTAGTCACCTTTTAGATTTATACACTTTGTATATCTTTTTTCTAAAGCTAAAATTCCCTTTTAAAAAAATCTTCTTACTGATCCTTTAAAAAATCATGTACCACGGTGACTACTGCGTCATCATCTTCAAATGTATGGCCCCTGAGATGTTAATTTAATCGCGGAAATAAGTAGAAGTCACTAGGAGCTAGTCCGGTGAATATGGAGGATGTTCCGTTAATTCGAAGCCAGCTTCTTAAATGGCAGCCATAGCAACTCTGGACTTGTACGCGCGGGCGTTATCTTGGTGAAACAAAACAACTTTAGCGAGTTTGCCACGCCGTTGCTTGCGTATTTCCTTACGCAACTTTGTTATTTGTCCTGCGAACAAAATATAAATAGTGGCTACATGATTAAGGTATTCGATCATTACCACTCCTTGGTTGTCATAGAGAAAACAGCCCATGATCTTACCGGCGGATGGAATGGCCTTAAATTTCTTTGGAGTTGTAGATGACGGTCTCTCCCAAGTCATGGACTGTTTTTTTTGTTTCCGGGTCATAATAATTATGAAGCCATGTTTTCTCCATAGTTATGAATGGAGCCAAAAATTTAAAAGTAGTCATATGTTTTCAATTATAAATGGCGTTATTAAATTTCTTCGAAGCCAGCAGCGCTTTGGCAGTGTCTCTGGTATTTGAAAACGTGAATAGATAATGTTGACCACTTTGTATTAGGTGAGCCGTTTGCCTGTCACCTGATTTCAGTTACACAGCTCACCTATCGTTTAGAGGAGAAATTTATGGATTTCACAATGGGTGTGTGTGGCCTTATGAAATGATCTCCGAAACATTTGTGTCACTTATTTATGAAAAAAAATTTATTATCTGAAGCATGACTATAGATAGCCCACTGCTGGGTCTACCAGAGGGAATGGACAGTATACCGGCGATGCTTGTCCAAGGCGCATTGGCGGTTTACACATAGTAGTGATTATGGTATGCAGGTTTCCTCACGAAGGTTTCTTCACCGTCGGTATATGGTCATTATGCTATAATATACACAATAAGAAAAATTGCCTAAACGGTACATACCACCATGTGATTCGAATTCGGCACCTTGAGATTTGTCTCTGAGCTACCTTGTTGTTAGATAACAGATAACAGAGTAAAGTAATAGAAAGAGTATTATGGCTAAGCCCGCAGTACATTGGCATCGGACCAAACTACAAGTTTTGAAACAAACGGTGAAGATGAACAGCATTTTTTATATTTTTGCAAACAGCGCAAATGAGTTTTTATTCAGAGAATTAGAAAGGTACACAGCATCTGTCTAAAAGAAGCTGATTTCCGAATAAATAAGTGAAAGCATACAATAGTAAAATATTTTTGAATAACAACATTAAGCCTTTACAAGTTCTTTGTGTTCCATTTATTTGCCGTGAAGATATTATCAGTCAAGCAATTTAACGATTTGCCTATTCACAAAACCCTTTGACAAAAAGTTTTTTTCTTATAGGAGTAAGTAAATAAGGATCAAGCCAACCGCGTCGAGAGGTACTGCGATCCAATAAACGCGTATACCGTTATGGGGTCCGTACATGCTTATGAGATTACGTGCCAAATACACATTCGAAAATGCAAAAGTTGCAAAGAAATAACAGATCGCGTTCTAAGTCGATCGCATCTAAGTTGAATCAAAATGGCGGTCGTCCGTGCAGGTTCATTTTTTTTAAATGTTGTAATTGAAAAACCATTTAGAGGAATAAGGTTACTGACCATTACGGACTAATTAATTATGAAAAATATTCACATTTTATTGATATTTTTGATAAAATATGACTGATCTTCTCTGCCCTTCAAATTTCACTGTATAGTTTGTATTGTTGCCTCAGAAAATAAAAAGAAGTGGCAAGTATTGATAATCTGTCATGTGTCAAATTTATAAATGTCTAAAATAATAATTTTTCCTGCGACTTCTCTTTTTTTCGTATGAACTTTGACAGATATGAGATGGATGACATCGTGTTGACAGCTTTCAATTTTTTTAATTATTTATAGTGAGGCAACGGCACAATCCATTATGCCATGTGATGACGTCACTTACCTTTAAAATTTAAAATATTTAAACTTTTTTTTAAATAACTGTTGAGCCAATCATTAAAATATTCAAATTAGTTTCTCAAAATACTCTAAATTATAAAAAAATAAATTAAAATCGAATAGTTAAAAATTTTAGACTCCCCATTAGACACAAAAAAGCTAAGATCGCGATTACCCGTGAAATTTAACACTCGCTGAAATTTTAAATTCAGATTTAAGATTCAAGACCCAAACCAATTTACTTACACATTTATATTATTATAATTACATATTAATAAATAAGTAAGGATAAAACAGTTGAATAAAAAAATTTGGACGGATGACGCTACAAATCTAGAAGAGGCCCACCCCGATACAAAGGGCAGGCTGGCGCCGGCCTGACCCAACCGACATCGGCAGGTTACATATCCGTGGGCACGGGCGTAGGCGATAGGAGAACAGTGGAGTTTTTTAGTGGATAGTCGGATGGCTAAACATCGTTCCTGGAGTCCCACATATCCCTCGGTCCCCCCGGGCATGGGGAATCGCTTAAGAGTAGGGTTTTTCCCCGAGACAAAAAAAAACCAGAATTTAATAAAAATAATAAGTGTATATGTATAATAATATGTTATGCTGATATGTAATAATTAAACCAATAATTAAAAGATAAGTTTAACCTCTGCCTCTGCTGTCACTTATTGGCACGACACCTACATAATTTCTAAGTGGTATGGCACCGGAACTTGGAGCAGGGCTTGCGACTTCATCTTCACAGTCGCTTGAATCACTGCTGTCAGAATGGCCAACTCGTATTATAAATTCTTCACTCATTTCGTCGATGACGTGATCACTTTTGACATAATCCTCTATTATTGTTTTGACCTTATCATATAGCTTTTTCCACTCACTTGGCCCCATTGAATTTACTTTTTCGTTCACTAACTATATTACACGGGTCATATTCCACTGAACATTTTTGTTACTGACGGGCTTGATTTCATTGTTGCATATGCCATTTCAATGGGATTTAGGTCCGGGTGGCAGGATGACAGGCGAAGTATATCATGGTCTTTAAAAATTCTATCTATACTGTAAAAACTTTGAAGCGCGCTTAATTTTTTTTGCTAAATCATGTAACTGACGCTTCAACGTATCAAGAGCATAAGTGATATCCTTTTCTGAAAGCCACGTCATCATATCGGCTTTCTTTGTGTTAGCAATTGGTGCTAAATCATATTCCTTGCTGTGGTATTTGGCATTGTCCACAATTATTACGAATTCAGAGGGAGATTTGGTATAAATTGGGTGCGTACCCATTTCTCATAATTTTCATAGTTCATGTCATCGTGATAGTCGCCGCTCTTCGTGCCTGACTTGAATGTTAATAAAGCGTTTGGCATAAAACTATTCTTCGATCCGGCATGTATCAACACTCGTTGCCCTTTTGAAATAGGTTTATACAATCCCTCAGTGGACCCATCTGCCCAACCTTTCGGTGTTGTGTACGTGGCATGAACATATGACTCATTTGTGTAAATAATTGGTCTGTTTTCTTGACTTTATTTTCTTAGTTTTTGTAAGTAGTTTATTCTCAACAATCTTATGGATGTTGTTTCTATTAAAACTTTACTGTTATACTCGATGGCTTTCCATTTGAGCTTTCTTTTTGCACGAAGTTTACCAATGGTCGGTAATTCGTTTTCAGTTTTATGAAAATTGTGAATTCATTATTTTATTACTCCCTCCATTATTTTATTACTCCACGTATTTTTCACTGTATTTTTCCATAACATTTCTTTTTCTGGCGCAAATGCCTATAAAAGTAGATGTTATTCAATTTGGTTTTTATGTGGGTGACTGCCAATACAGCCTGTTCGATCCTTGCATAAAGGGTATTTGAAATTCCGCCTTCTGATTTTTGTTACCTACCCTCACTCTCAGTGAGGTAAATGGTAAAAAAGCGAAGGTGGGACAAATATAATAAAGTAGTAACGCGCAAACTTCCCTCCCTGATAGTTATTTCAAACCCTCATTGGCCGTGCCATAAAATTGTGTGTTCAGTGGGTAACATTTAGCTGGTGCCGTGTTGTTACAGTTGTTCAGAATCAAGGTCAGTGCGAATTTCTTTGCCCATTTCAAGGTATCGCGTCTCTCTAACCATCGCTCCTCTCCCCTCTTCTCTCATACAGTCCCTTACCCTCGAGCTATCCTTCTCATTCTTGTACGGTACAATCTCGGTCCGTGACCGGCATCGTGCACAGCCTTTACTTGGTTTCCTTAACTTGTGAGCTAGCAAAACTAGAAATTTGACTGTCGTCTCTTAGGATAGAACGAAGTTACGGGGTGACATATCTTAAATGTAATTGTAAAACATTTATGAAAAGAAAATGACGAGTCAATTTAAAGAAAGCAAACACGATACTACAGTGAGAGGTGTATTGATTCACAAAATCTTTGAGGTCTGGAATATTAGAATGATTAAGCTTTTAAGGTTACTACTGCCAAATTAATATTCATGAGAGGGTGTAGAGATTTGAATTCAAAGACAGCTTTGTTGGTACTTAGAAACCATATATTTAAGAGAATCTATTTCGAAGGTTCTGAGAAGCTTGTTCATGAATATAATAGATGTCTTTTTTATTTATGTTTCATTTTTACCGCATTAATTTTTGACGTTTCGCCATCTTTTCCGTTATGTTTAAACGCATTTGAAAATGTTAAAACATGACCTTAATAAAAGTAGAGTTTATTTTTACAAAACATAAAACTACATTGCACAACATATAATAAATATATATGGGGCCAAATAAGTACATCCCCAGGGCCAGGAAGGGTGGACCCTTCACCTTTTCGGAATCATAAAGGTCAAAGGATGTTTACCAATACTTCCGGAACGTAATCATTATAAGATAAAGGGATATGTGTCTATGCGAATGTGGTGAACTTAATTTGATTTTTACATTACATTGATTACATATTTGTATATTTTTATAGTATTTATTATTATTTATTAAATTAAGAAATTAGAATTTTGAATTTTAGAATAAAAAATTAGAAATAATAAGAAAAGAAAAAGAACGCCCACAATCCTTTTAAGATAGGGGGAATGACGGCAGTCCATTTGTTTTTTTCGCTGATAAATGAAAGAGTCATCGAAAGGTCTAGGTGCAAAGGGCATATTAGTTCCACCCAGTGGTAATACACAATATCGTAACTACGTGGAAGATGACGAGGATTAATTTTGATTTAGCAGAGGCGAAAGTGATTTACTATATAGATAGTAAATTATTTAAAGTAAGCAGTGCATAACTACTACTATAGATGTTTGCGACACTGGGGGCACCGCGAACACGCTGCTGTCCCATAGGGCTACATGAACCTGGGTCACTAGTGCTGGAACATAACACAAGGTTATTATGCCAGTATACTTAAAGACCAACGGTGGTTGACATCCAGATGGGCTTGAACTACCACATAACTAGGATTGATTTGTCGATTTTCACAACAGGCCGCAGAGGTTAGTATTCTTACTCCGCCCCTGCACGGAGAATGTAGCCCTTCACTTGCAAGTTATCAGTTCATAGAACTGAGGATTATCCTACCCTTATAGTAACATCATGATCATCCTGAAGGATTTCAACAGTTCATTGCTAGTTACGGTTTAATTACTTTCAAAATACATTTCCGCCAGGCACATAATTTTCAACTGACCTATTAAGCTATTAGTGTCAATTGAAAACATTATTAAAGTGTAAATCTTTATTAAAGAAAGGAAATATGAATAAGTATATTTGAAGCTCTAACAAAATCATTTATTACAAAGTTATATCCATGAGCTTGAAAAGTTAGTAATTACTCTATTATCTTCAGAAATTTTGAGACCGAAGTGCCATTAAATGCTTTTATAATCATTATATTCTAGGATAAGATAAAAATGATACTAAAGTTATGAAACATTAACAATAAATCTTAAAAATAGTACAAGTTTTAAATTAAAGAGCATTAAAATATGACGGTAGTTGATAAATCGTATCTATGCAGAAGTGGAGAAAGAATACTAACCTCTGCGGCCGGGGTCGGCCTGTCATAAAGGTGACAAACAACCCACCCTAGCTACGTGGTAGGGCCCCAAGCCCGTCTGGATGGCGACCACCTTTGGTCTTAAGTATGCCGCCATAATAGCCTTGTGTTGTGTTCCGGCATTATTGACCCAAGTTCCTGTACCCTTATGCGACAGCAGCGTGTTCGCGATGCCACTGGCGTTGCAAACACCCATAGGCGACGGTAACTGCTAAATTTTAAGCGGACCGTCAGCCTGTCTGCTTTCCTACAGCAATAAAAAAAATGTATATTGAAGAAAAAAAGTTGGGCATCCTAGTTTAAAAACAAATATTTTAACTACCATTTTCATATGTTATATATAAGTTCAGAATTGTCAGCGTCAGTGCCGTTCATAGATCACATTAATTTTAAACAAAAGAAAGAATTAAAATAACGAAATAATTTTAAATTGGACTTATATTATCTGTTCACAATTAATTGCACACAAACTAAATCACTACATTTAAATGATTGCATTGGATTTCATTGCAACGATTCGTCGTAAACCTGGTGCGCCGGCCATTCTCACTTCAAAAAGTGAAGTCCATGCCTCATTTCCAACGAACGACGCTTCGTCAGAGTGACAGTTTGTCACTCTACGAGTAATCTTGTCAAGTATTTGTTAACTATGTTTTGGTTTAGAATATTTTTTCCCTGTGCAGGGACGGATTAAGAATACTGACCCCTGCGTCCAGGGGCGGGCTAGATGGCAACCACGCCTGCTTTTTAAATATGGCCACAGAATAATCTTGTGTTATCTTTCGGTATAAGTTTTCAGTTAGCCTACTTGGCAGTGTGTTACTGGTGCTTACTAATAAGTGAATTATCAGTCTGTTTTCTATTCCATAGAAATAAAAAAAAATACTATACTCATTATTACTGAGCAACGAAGATAGTCTACAGATGAGTCAACCAATAATGGGGAAGCGTGACATATAAAAACCACGCTCTTCGCAGTCTCCGCTTGACCGTAGACTCTGGACCTTTTTCGGGGTTGTATTGACGTGACAGTTATTTGAGCCTAAGTTCTTAATAAGTTCACGTTCGTTGTTATGGTTTCTATGAGTCGGTGCTGGTTGAACGGGAGAGAGGCTTTTAAGACGAGATAATCCGTTGCTCACGTTTTAATACAAGATTGTACTCTCACTTTTACCCTGGTGATTGAAAACTACGAAAACTTTATATTAAATGAAGATATCGCAATACATTTTCATTTAGAAAAGGGCCAAGTGTCTAAGAAATAAAACTTTTTAAAATTTAATTGAAATCTATTCAGTAGTTTTGCTGTGATGCGCGCACAACTGCAAACCTCTATCATTTTATTTATATAGATAATATGCTTTTGAAATTTTACAGTTTGGACTTAGAAAATTATTTTTATTTGATACTTATTTGAATGAAATGAATGAATGAAGTGGACTTATTTGAATACATGTGTGTTATAAGCATAATTTTATCGTTGTCGCATTCTAATTTTGGTTGACCTCTAAATTATATCGTCCCTTGAGTTGTATAAATCTATAAAACGCGTAGAACTTGATAAAAATAAACATTTAAAAGAAATAATGTTTTATTATTGTTGAAAAATACGCTTAAGTAAGCCTCGCTTGACCCCAATTCAGTTTCAGCCAAATTGAGCAGGTTTAAATAAAATCCGTCGGCTTTATTTGGGAGTGACTGAAACTGGGCACGAGCCAATTTTTATTCGACTGATATTCAAGTTAGTATTTGAACTGACTACTGATAATAAAAGGTTTATAAGCAATATGTACATTAAAATATCACCCGTATTTTAATATCTCTTTCTCAGCTATCTTGATAAATTTTATTTATAAAATCTTTTGTTGTGTAATCGATATTTTAGTTTAGATTAATCTTTTTTTTGCCTATTATATTGGTGTGCTTGTAATGATAACAATATTCAAATGTGTATAACACATTTGAAAATCTACATGATTTTCATTTTATTTAACGGTTTTGTTTCAAATTTTTGTTAATGTAGATAATTTTTGCGTGTTTATATAAATTACCCAAAAAGACGACATTTATATCTTCATTATTATCATGTAATTTAAATTTTTTGTTTTTTGTTCTTGTCTTTAATAATTCTAAAGAATTACCATATGTATTACCAACGCCTTATGGGTTGTTTAAATACTAATATATTCTGACATAGGTTTTATTATTTATATTAGTATTATGACCTTAAATTCTAAAGAATACAGTTTGTGACGGATTTTTTCAAAATTACAGATGCCTCTGTCGCCGCTACTGCCCAAGCTTTTGTAGAAAACCCACCGGATCCTCTACTTCTGAGAGCAGTGGGAAGAATGATATCAATCATCAGCAGGTCAGTTTCTATTTAATATAAGTATTTGAAATGTGGTCATATCGTAAATATATTTTGCCTTCATCGTTTAAGGTAAAAGAATTTGCATCATTAATGGATATTATATTCGAGCAATTTATTTATCAGAGAGGCAAAGGAACTTGGATTCTGAGAAATTAGGATTGAGAATAGCATATATGTATTAATACCTATAAATCAATCAGTCTTCAAAGTTAGGAAATTAAAGCGGCGATGACTCTTCTTATATAAAATTATGTATATGTTCTTGTATAAATATAAAATTGTACTTTATTCACCATAACCCAAAATAATATATTTTAGAACATGGTATGTATGTTATGTACATTTAAATTTATCTACATCTTAGGAAGTTTGTATATTTCCTGAATAGTTAGTTCTAAGAACTGATTTTAAGAACTGATTAAGTATCATATCCGTGTAGGGGCAGAGAAAGAACATTGACCTCTGCGGCCGGGGTCAGTCTGTCGTAAATGGCAACTAAACAATTTAAACTAGCTACGTGGTAGGGCCCCATGCACGTCTGGATTGCGATCATTTTTGATCTTAAATATGTCGCCATAATAATCTTGTGTTGTGTTCCCGCATTAGGGACCCAAGTTCTTGTATCCTTATGGGACAGCAGCGTGTTCGCGATGCCACTGGCGTTGCCAACACCAATAGGCGACGGTAACTTCTAAACTCTAAGTGGGCCGTCAGCCTGTCTGCTGGCCTACAATAATAAAAAAACCATTCTACATTCAATAAATATACAACTTGATTGATTGGATCAGCTTTCCTATTCAAATAACTTGACGACGCTTATCGGTTCTCGACTTAAGCGCTTCAAAGCGCAAGAGGTCTCACCACTGAGCAAATGTTTGACAATTTAAAGGGGAACGAATCAGTTCGGATATCGAGTGAAAGTAGGGCCTCTACTTTGTTTTGAATATTAGAGTAACGTAAGATTGTGTTCGATGATTTATAAGCAAAGGATTTATCTATTATATATAATTTTCGTGTCACGTTGTTGCTTACGATGAACTCCGGAACTATCTAACCGATTTTCATGTTTTTTTAAATGTGTCATTTGCTGGCGTGCCTAAGATAGGATAGTTTTTAGTGTGTATTTTTTGTTAATTGAATGCAAAATCAACTATTTTTACATTCCATATACTACAACGTATTGTGTAGCGTCCATATATTAAATAATGTGGAAGTTACTGTCTCTGATACGTTTTCATGCATAAACAGCTGATATAATGTTGATAAATTTCGGTATAGAGATAGATTGGACCTTGGAGAAGGACATTTTTGTCGCGAAAATGAAACTTAGAAGAGGTGAAATAGGTGTGAACCATAATAAGTTCTGTTTTTTTCCATTTATATGACAGAACAACGTCTGCCGGCTCAGTTAGTTGTATTATGTATTTCTTAACATAATGTAGAGTAGAGTAATTTTTAGGCAAATCAATTTGGACTTTACCTAAAACTTTGTTAGAAATTAGAATGGGGCTACTTTGTTAGTTAAGTGACTAATAGTCAGAGTCGTAAAAGGCGATGAACGGATCCTTTTATGAATTTTAGCTAAGGAAGGGTATTTATTGATTTATTCTTTCTGTAAATAAATAGGTATCGTCGTAAAGAAGTGTGCTGAAGTTTTCCTTGTGACCGTATTAAAAAGTGAACACCGACTTCCAATGTGCAAGTTTTAGAGGCAATTAGGATTTAAATCGACAATGATAATGGCATGTTTGTCTTTATTTCAATATAGTATACAGTATATATGATCGTATGATCGTCAAATAAATACAAATCCAACAATTTTGAACATAAAACTAATGTTAAATCTGGCCTAAGTAAATATTTTGGTGTCGGACATAACTTACTCGTCCTACGTAAATAGCTGCTGTACACACATATAATATTTACTACTAGTTAACCCGGCAAACATTATTTGACCAAATAAAAAAAACTTAAGTCCTTTTTCAAGGTCCAATTTAAGTCTATACCAATATTCATCCGAATTGGTTCAGCGGTTTTAGCGTGAAAGCGTAACAAACAAATTAACTTTCACATTTCTAATATTAAGTATGGATTTGATTTTTTTCGAACGTTTGTGCCGTATAGACTAGCGACATCTACCGATAAAAATCAAGATCCACACAAGAGTAAACATTCATGGATTAATTTATTTTAGAAATTGTATTTGACAAATATAATTAATAATATTTAGTTTAGTACGTTGCACTAAGGCCCAAAGTAGACAGAAAGCTGTTCTCACACAAAAACAAACTTGGCAATAGATAACTTAGTAACAGCGGCCAAGATTAATTTAGGAGCAAACCATGTGAGTTAGAAAGGTCGTTCCCCCGGGAACCGGATACTCTGGAACGGATATCCGGTTGTGTCTATCCTGAATTAGACCCGAAAATCCCCATAGGGCAAAATTAAAATAAATTGTATATCCTTTTATTAATTTTGTAAAGAACTTTACGAAAATGTACAACCTACTTAGAATTTGCTCGTTAAAAATAAACAAAATTGAATCGAAAATTTGTAACTTTCAAACTTATTCAAACTTTTTTGATAGATATTAAAAATATAAATAAATATTTTGGGACCATTCATACAGTGCCACCTAGTTCCAAAGTGAGTAGCGTTTGTGTTACTAACTAATAGATACATGAACACCTAGACGCGATACAGGAATCGAAACTGTGACCACCGCAAACGTACCGAAGTACATTAATTGTTATGCCACTGTGATCGTATATGTTGAGTTGACCTTGAACCTGGCCAGGATAGAAGTTAACTCCACGATATAAAAGCTTCGTTTGTTTGAAATAAAACTACCATAGCTGTAATTTTTTTATTGTGCCTTATTGGTTACGAATAGAGAGAGTTAAAAAATGCCCATGGAAAAGACATGTTAAAGTTTTACCTTGTGACTGTAATTAATAGGATCCTAAGCTCCAAAGGAGCAATGATTAGATACAACCGCTTAAAGCATTTTGTTGGCGATATAATTATTTTTCTAACTTGGCCAAGTTGTGTATGTTTCTTTTTATTACTGTAGGGCAGCAGACAGGCTGACGGCTCGCTTAGGATTTAACAGTTACCGTAGCCTCTGGGTGTTTGCAATGCCAGTGGCATCGCGAACACGCTGCTGTCCCATAAGGGTACAGGAACTTGGGTCACTAATGCCGGAACACAACATAAAGTTATTATGGCGGCATACTTAAGACCACAGGTGATCCCCATCCAGATGGGTTTGAGACCTTCCACGTAGCTGGGGTGGGTTATATTGTCTCCGTTTATAACAGGCCGATTCCAGCCGCAGAGGTCAGTATTCTTTCTCCGCCCCTGCACGGATAAAAACACTGAGTTGTTTGAAGTCTAACAATGAGTCTTTACTGCCAATCGCAGATTATGCACGCTTGTATTTTCCACAGTCTATGTTGACTTTACATGTGAAAGCTTTAAAATTAGTAAAAAAAAATATTCACACATCTTTTTACATATAGATTTAAGCTAGTACCAACTCTTAAACGAGGTAATATTTATTAGTTAGAATTGAATGAGTTTAACCAATGAGTTCTAAATAATATTTAAATTCTTGTGCTTGGATTCGTTTTATCGCGTTTATATCCGAAGATTACACTTTAAATCCCGAATCTACTAAGTATTATCAAAATCGTACCGGTTTCTTCTCCTTATTTTCTTTTATAAAATATATGAAATGCAGGTGGCAAGCGCCAGACCCCCCAACCTCGAAAGGAACTTAATTTACTCGTATACTTATGTGTATATACATAAAAAGTAGCCCAGTTTTGAGATATAAATATATATCATCATTATCCTAGTGTTAAGACCCGGTTGCCACCCAAACTTTCGTTTCGGTGCCCGGGGTCCGCTTTCCGACTTTTTCTACTCCACTTCTGAATATTTTGGTGTCCGCGCGATCTGAAGATCGCGCGAAGAATGCTGAAGCATTCCTGGTAGTGACCCCATTGGCATGCATAACACCCTTTATGACGTCAAGCCAGCACTTTTTGGGTCTACCCCTCCTGCCGGGGCCCGCCGGAGGCGGCATGGCCAGACATTTGTTTCCCACGTAAGCATCCGGTTGCCGTAAAACATGGCCATACCAACGGAGCCGACACTCCTGCAATTTATCTGCAATGTCACGGACATGAAGACTATCGTGAATGCGGGAGTTCCTAACTTTACCGGCATCTTGGGGTCACAAATGACACCAGTTACCTCACGCCATTTGGCCCACGCGGCAGCAATGCGTGCCTTGACGTCGCAATCGATGTCACCAGACGCATGAAACACAGATCCCAGGTATTTCACATGGTCCGTGCGCTCGACCGTGTTGCCGTCTATGCGTACAGGTGTGGGATCTGTGGAGTTACAGGCCAAGTACTCGGTCTTCGCCACATTAAGCTTCAGACCACCGTTCTCAAGTGACTCCTTCCACGCCTTCACACGTCGCACTAGCCTACCCCTGTCCGAATCTGCCAGCGCGATATCATCAGCATACATGAGCAGCCATGGGGGCTGCTCATGTGAGTTTCTGATGCTGTTTGACAATACGTCTAATACCACGCTAAACAGAAACGGACTAAGGACGGATCCTTGGTGCACACCGACGGTGATGGGGAAAGGTTTTGTGTCGCCAACAGCGGTCCGAACTACGGAATCGGAGTCACTGTAGTTGTTTGAGATATAAATATATATAAATAAATATAAGTTTATGTAATAAAGAAAACAAAATATACATAAATCAACAAGTCAACAAGCCGGACTCTTAGATGTGTCAGGCGATGAGCGTAAGAATAAAAAACAACTCCGAATAGAAAATGCATCACTACTTTTCTTTTCCTGCGAGTTAACTAGCAAAAGAGGTAATATATTTAAATTGATAACAGCCCATAACATCGGATGAACGGACAGTATATACTCATCACGCTTTTCCAAGGGGGATTCGCGGGTTACACATATCGATAATGTTGGTATGAAAATTTTCTCAAGACCTTTTTTCCTTCGCCGTGGGTAAACATCAATTATAATATGCATATAGTACCTAAACCACTTTGATACCACGTACCTAATCAGACTGTCGAAAATCTTCTACAATAATTTAATTAAAACTTTTGATTAAGACTTCAAACAACATATTATTGGAGTACGGGATTCATAAGTTTAAATCTTCACGGAGTTTATATCGAAGCGCCTATTGAAACACTTGAATGCAGAATTGCTTTATTTAAAATATCAGGCGCTATGTATTATGGGTTTTAAATAAATGATATACAATTCTCAATTATTTCACTTAATATTATTTGTAACAGTTAAGTGATAATTTCTTTATTAATAATGAGTTTATATTAATAATAATTTTTATCCAGAAAGTTTAACGGTTCAATTTCCTAGATTGGGTTAGTTTCCTAGTATGATAAATTCGCCAATCCGGATTTTTCATCTTAGTTATGTCGATTAAAATTAGACACTGTTGGACTTCACTCTGATTACCTTAAGAGGTGTGTTTTTGCTTACTTGCTGTAACTTCCGGTAGCTCGGATCATTAATCCAAAACGATGATGAGATAGGCCGAAATGTGAATGAATGAATGCAATATGAATGAAACGGCGACAGGTCTCGGGTACAATTTGCGATTCACGTGTGCCGCTCAGACTGAAAGGTTAAATTTATAAGTCAATAATAAGATCTGTTGCGGACATGCGAATGTCGAGATGGATATGTGGAGTTACGAAAATGGATAAAACTAATATATCACAGGGAGTTTGAAAGTAGCGCCAATGATTGAAAAGCTGAAAGCAACAGATTAACATAGTATGGTCATATAATGTGTGGAGAAAATTGTCATGTGACAAGAAAAATTGACCAGAGTGGATCAGAGTGGATAAATATCTATAAGACAGTAGACCAAGGAAAAGATGGATAGATTGTGTAAAAGATGAAATGGCAAAAAATGAGTGAATGTTGAGATGTCAATTAATATAGGAAAGATGAAAGTGAGAACATGTGAGACCACACATAGTTAATAAGGGCAGGAAGAAGAAAACTTTCCTTCTTTCCTTCACCGGCAATATGTTATATATACACATTAGGCGAGAAATTCGTCATAAGAGACGTGAATGCCATGTACCTGGGAATGAAACATATCTAATTAGTTTCCACTAATGAAACAAAATGTCAATCTAGTATATAGGCCAAGCGCCGGAGTTTTTTTCATTTTCAGCCACCATCTTGGAAAACACGTTTTATCGAATATCTCGTGAACCGCGCATCGTACGACAAAAATTGTAGAGATCATTATTGTAGATAATAATATTTGCCATCTTTTTTATTTGAAACTTTTTTTTTGTATAACGCATAGGTTTTTAATTATAGCGCTCCAAACTTTTTACTTTAATCCTTTAAATTGTGAAACTTGAGTGGATGTACTCGTATTATTATCATCGAATAGAATAAATCAGTGTGGTTGGAAGTATAGAAGTATTTTTTGGTAGAATGATAGTTTTTTCATATTAATATTATGGATATCGTAGTTCAGACAGAGCTAATTGGATAATATGTATATACTTGTGTTTATACACAAGTAACTTTTTCTTTCTCAATATGCTGCCATAATAATCCTGTAAAGTGTTTATAAGTAATTTAGGAGCAGTTTCACCACCATGCCTTTTTCACTGTGCCCCAGGCGTCGCAAACATCCATAGGCGACGGTAACTGTTACTATTAAGTGAACCGTCAGCCTGTTTACTGTTCCACAGCAATAAATAATACTAATTTTATGTTTACTCATGACACATACGTATATGAACTTAATAATGTTTTTAAGCCACATTCTCGACGGTGTTCCTTCTTTCAATTTTACATGGATAAAAATGTCTGTGTCGGACATCGTAATATAATAGCAAAACTTAACACACTAAATACAAAAAATAGAATAAAGTGAAAATAAAAATATTTGAATTATTGCTTTTTGGCCTGTAGAATTGCATAAGATATTTTGTATCTTTTACGGCGCAATAATATCTCGAGATAATTTTTCATTTAGTTATTCCAATCACATTCATTATACTATTGTTATGAAAACGCGTATAGGGATTTATTATACGCTCGACTTTGTCGTCAAATACGCCCACTACGAGGGCGGGTGAACATAATTACGTCGAAGCTGATTTTTCCGATAACGGTTCCCCGGGGAACTCATTACAAGAAGAAAAGAAAAATAGTACGAATGACTGATTAATACTTTTTGTAGTTAATAGAGATGTTTTTGTGTTTAATATATGAGAACCTAGCCACTCAATATGATGTGCATAGAAGTCTCCAAGAACGACCAACTCCGCGGGATACTGCGTAAAAACTTTTTTGGTAGCATCTTGGATAAATCTGAAAAAGTGAGTCCTTTCAGTTCTTTCCCATTCTCTGCCGTGGGGTTGATACAGTCGGGAGTATTTTATAACTAATGTTGGTTATAAGTTGTTCAAACTTTGTAAGTACTTTTATTATCCGTGTAGTTCTCGAGAAAAATGAGAAGGTATTATCCCATAACTTTATAAGGAGTGGTAAGACGACGAGACCTCCATGGCGCAACGACTTATGTGTGTAACGTATGTAAGATTTAAAAATATACATACATTTTTTATATGAACACATAGATTCAAGATGGGAAACGAACTTGTGACCTTCAAAAGCGTTTCGTCGTGCGACGGCACTTCGGAGTTTGGGGAAAAATAACTTAAGAGTAAATTTCTAATTTTCTCGCTCTCTAAATTTAAGTGTTTTTTGCCAATAAAAATTTTCTTTCTTTCTTCTAAATTTAAGTTCAAAGGTGAAAAAAATGACATATCTGGGTTTGGTACAATAAACCGTAATTAATTCAACACAAGACTATAACTGATTTGCAATTTCTTTTAATTTATAGTACGACATCTACTAAGAATAGCAAATAGTTCTTGCACATTATGCAAATAGTTCGTATACCTTAGCGATCGTATGTATATACTCGACGATATAAGTTAGGTACTACTGCAAACTTTATATTACATCAGCCGTGTAGTAATTTAAATAGTTTCGTTTGTAAATACGTATTGAGTTAAATATTAATTATCTTAGTTTGTGCTTCTCTGCTTGTTGAAATTTAAGCCAAAGCTAAAATCAGGGGTCTGGACGTGCATGTTGGTGAATAATTGACATAGCAGACACACGGGAGACTATTTCGGCCGTGCCCGTTCTACATGGGTGATAATATAAATTTCCTTAATTTCATGCACCTAATATCATTACAGTTATCATTTAATTACTACGTTTACATAATTCATCATTTATATATAAATATCTTAATAATAATGAATATATTATTCTATAGCGTACAAACTATTTATGTAGTAGTATTTACTACTTATAACCTTAAAGTTATATCGCAGGTTTTGTAGCTCGACAGCTGAAAAACTTGACGTTGTTTTATTATTTTATACAGTTGATTTTTTTCTGGGTTAACTTTATGATAGTCACCCTTATGATAAATATATATAATAAAGCTTTTATTAATAATTAAAAAATATGTAATAGCTTTTTTGTATACTGATTATCTTAACACATAAATGCCTTTGATTAGGGCATTACGAAAGCGCTTGTCTGTCTGCGAGACGTACGCTGCCTCGCTCGGTATTATTTATAACATGCGAAAAACTAAGTGCATGGTGTTTGGGGTCGTGGGCTGTAGCCCTCATTATGTTCCTTCGATAAAATTAAATGGAATACCCATTAAGAGAGTGAACCAATTTAAATATCTCGGGCATCTGGTCAACGGCGGTCTTAAAACGATGGAGATACGAGTATAGAAAAGGAGTGCAAGGCGTTGTCAATCCGGGCTAACGTGCTGGTCCGCAGATTCGCTGGATGCACGGACTTAGTTAAAATAGCGCTTTTCAAGGTTTATTCCATGTCCGTATATTCGGCGAGTCTGTGGTTCTCATTTATCTAACGGGCTTACAATTCCCTGCGAATCCAATATAACAATGCGTTCAGGGTGTTATTTTGACTGCCGCTCTTCTGCAGTGCTTCCGACATGTTTGCGGATGGCTTTGACGCTATTTGGCGTAAAAGGCCAGGCCTCTTTGCTGGCCAGGGTTCGCGGGAGCAGCAACACCACCTTGAACGTCATAGCGAACAAGCTCGACAGTCCTCACACATTGTGGGCACTGACGCAGAGGACTAAACCACTCTTAGTTATTAATTATTATTATAGTTTTTAAGCTTCAACTAGCAATATATAGACTCAACGTCTGAATTAAATAATAAAAAAAAAATGAAGATAAAGCGTTACAAACGTGCACTAATGCATATAGGATGCGTCAGTCGATTATGTGACTTACTCGTTACGCCCAGTCACAACAATCAACAGTGAATTCTAGACTGATGTAACTGAGATTTATCAACTGAATGTTGGAGGTAGAGCGTTGCAAGCAACGTCACACTACAGCGTTTAATTTAAAATTTCAATTCCATGACTTTCACTAGTCATTACTTATTCAAATATGTCATGACGTGCGTGGATTTAGGCGTACACCGGCAAAATTATAATACATACATACTGATACATTCTGCATAAATTAATGTTAAAAGGACACATCTCCTTTGATAATGGCAAAAAATTAAAACATAAGAATAAATTAAATGAATATTTTTTTTGAGTTTACTTTTGATAATGATGATTTTGGATTTTTGGACTAAATATTGACAGTATTATAACAGCGAAATAAATATTAGTAAGAGGGAAATTAGGTTTTTAATTAATTTATTTTATATACTCATATAAAAATATTAAAGATAATGTAAACAAATCATATGGTATCCAAATATGCTGCCAAAACAACCTTGTGTTGTTTTCCGGCATAAGTGATCCAGGTTCCAGTTCTAATATGTGGCAACGTGGTAACGGTGACAGTTAGTTGCCTATGGGTGTTTGCGACGGCAAACACCCATAGGCAACTAACTGCTTACTATTAAGTGGGACATCAGCTTGCCTGCACTAAAAAAATCATTAAAATGTGTATAATAATCTAAAATTTCTTTATTCATGTTTGTGGTCTAGTGCACATAATCATCATTATCATCCCAGTGTCAAATCCTGGTTGCAACCTAGAATTTCGCTCCGGTGCCCGGGGTTCGCTTTCCAACTTTTTCTTCTCCACTTCGCACGGTTTTCGTAATTCCCCACGTAATTAGTCGGTTGCTGCAAAACGTGGTCATACTATCGAAGGCGACATTCCTGTAGTTTGTCCACAATGTCATGGACATAAAGGTAGCTATGAATCCGGAAGTTCCTAACGCGATCCTTCCGCGTCACTCCACACACCCAGCGCAGCATATTCATCTCCGTGACACACAGTCCCTGCTTGTGTTGCTCTAGCACATAACACTCACAGCCATATAAAAGGACAGGCCTAATGATGGTCTTATAAACCTGTCCCTTCAACTTAACCGGCATATTAGGGTCACAAATGATACCAGTCACCTCACGCTATTTGGTCCACGTGGCAGCGATGCGTGCTTTGATGTCGTAATCAAAGATCTAGTGCAAATCACAAGGAATTAATACTTTATTCAAAAACTAGCTGTGCCCGCGACTCCGTCCGCGTGGAATAGTGACTTTGGGCATCATTTTTTGGATATACCTTTTGATTTATTTTGGATTACAAAACCTAGAAACCCTAAAATATATAAAATATGCAAACAGTCAGTGTTATCGAATGCAACTGTTACACCATGCGCCTCCGGAATACATGCGTTCGAACCTACAAAATCAGCCTAAGCTAAACCCTATTTCATATGATTGATGATATAAATCCGAGGTCCACTTTAATTGAATAACAACCTCCAAATTCCAGCCTAAGCTGACCCCTATTTCAAATGGTTGATGATATAAATTGGAGGTCAAGTTAAATTGGTCCCTTAAAGTTTCCGAAACTGATAAATTTTAGCTAAAACAATATTTTTTCTAAAATTAAAGTAGCCTAAGTTACTCCTTGTTACATCAGCTATCTGCCAATGAAAGTCCCGTCAAAATCGGTCCAGCCGTTTCAGAGATTAGCCGCAACAAACAGACAGACAGACAAAAATTGTAAAAAATATTGTTTTGTTATATGTACCAAATGCTAAGTGCACTTTGTAAAAAGCGATTATTTTAATATTACAAACAGACCCTTCAATTTTATTTATTTGTATAGATTTCCTTACGTGCTGGTAGTGTGTACACCAAATATTGATTATATGCATTTTTTTATTTCTAAAGAACACCAGACAGACTGACGGCCCACTTAACAGTAAGCAGTTACCGTCGCCTATGGAAGTTTGCGACGCTAGGGCTACCGCGAACACGCTGCTGTCTCGTAGGGGTACAGGAATCTGGGTCACTAATGCCGGAACATAACACAAGATTATTATGGCGGCATACTTAATTAAGACCAAAGGTGGTATCCATCCAGACGGGCTTGGGGGACTATCAAGTAGCAAGGATTGCTTTGTCGCCTTTTACGACAGGCTGACCCCGGCCGCAAGGGTGAGTATTCTTACTCCGCCCATGCCCGGAGACAACGCCCTTGCATGGCTTTTTGATACATATTAAATCTTGAAAAGAAAAACAACACTTTAAAATCCCAATTAAATAAATTATGATGCGAAGCGTAGAGGACGCGTAGTCAAGTACTACGTATTTAGATTGCTACATAGTTCTATGCTACAAATTAACTACTATTTGGCTACGATACTACAACTGAAATGCAAGCAGAGATAATTACCCATTCGTAGATATGTTATATGTGATTGTTATTCATTATAATAATCGTAATAAATATATA
The DNA here is from genome assembly GCA_963693495.1 of Malacosoma neustria. Classification (NCBI taxonomy): domain Eukaryota; kingdom Metazoa; phylum Arthropoda; class Insecta; order Lepidoptera; family Lasiocampidae; genus Malacosoma; species Malacosoma neustria. The sequence continues at coordinate 18,187,180 of OY856386.1, forward strand.
TTTTTTCCAAAGAATTAAAGGCTAATTCTAACAAACTCGCCACTATCTTCTCTCCGTGCAGGAGTGGAGTAAGTATACTAACCTCTACGGCCGGGGTACGCCTGTCGTAAAAAGTGCCAAAACAACCCTAATTACGTGGGCCACAAGCCCGTCTGAATGGCAACCACCATTGGACTAAAAGTATGCCGCCTTAATAACCATATGTTGTGTTCCGGCAATAGTGACCCAGGTTCCTGAACCCCTATAAGACAGCAGTATATTTGAAAACATCCGTAGGCGACGGTAACTGCTATTAAATGGATAGTCAGTCTGTCTGCTATCCCTCAACAATAAAAAAATCTTGACACTACAGTAAACTATTACACATAATTACGAATCTCTACTCCACTGAAACCTGGGATGTTTTGAAGTATCTGCAGCCTCACGCTAACGCCTGGCTTAACCTTAATCACACATCTAACAATGAAACCAGTTATGCCCAGAATTTCCCTTAATGATAGAATCTAAAATGAAATGATACAAGGTAAAAGGCACAAAGATTATAGAAAGCTCGCAAAATATGCTTATTGAATTGACGATAGGCTGGATACGCGTCGTACGACCGACAACCGTCAAAGTAAGCTAGTCCTAGAGTGCAGACCTCATCTTGCTATACATAGTTTAGGAGCCCACCAGCCCGGACAGATGATATTAAAAAAGGACCCAGTAGTGGCAGGCTTATGCTCTGTATGTCGACGTAACGCTGTGGATGACGATGATTAATTTAATGATTATTTACATACATTACATACATTAATTTACTTGAACTAAGCGTGATATATATTACATTCCACTATTATATTAATCACATGTTATCCATGTAGGAAAAATGTGAACTTACTAATATGAAGATTAGGCAAGATTCAATTAAATTAAAGTCTCGTTAGTAACTAATTTACAGATGATATTCATTACAGTGATTACTTGAAGTACGCAAATTTTATTCCTAGCACTATAATAATTTAGGACACAATAGCGTTAATTTGTTAATTGTTGAGCAAGCAACCACTCGTGTTATTATGAAACGGGACGGGTCTATATAAAGTAAACAGAGACGGAATTAGACGGTGTTACCAAGTATTTTGGGGTCTAGAATTATATTTTATATTTTAAAATAATGTTACGAAACATTTGAAGGTACGCTTTATTGTATTTTGTGTAGGTTTAATTAGCATATCGTACCTTGTCATTAAGAGAATATTTATATTTGGAATTTAATATGGATATTATAAAAATTATTTGGAAGCGATACGCTAATCACGCAGAGAGAAAAAAGAAGAAGAGATCCGTAACCAGTGAGAATAATAAGATCACTTTTCAGCGTAGGTTTTGGCGTATCTAGTAGTTTCATGTGTGGGTGTAAGACTTCCACGTAAAAATAACGTGATTATTTTTATTGCAGGGAATGAATAATTGTAAAGAGTATTACAATCGCAATCAATATTAATAACAATTTTATAACCATTCTTTTATTATTCTTGTTATTTAGTAATTTTAATTAGTCTATAGTAAGTTATATATTTATAAAAATGTAGTGATAAAAGGGGTGACCACTCCTGGATGGTTTTAAACTACTAACCTTTAATTTAATTTACCTTTAGTTTAATAAAATTATCAAAGGTGTAATTCGGATACCGTTGCTAAAGAAATAAACCACCTAAATGTATTAGTATAATGTGTAATTTTTTTATTGCTGTAGGACAGCACACAGGCTGACGGTGCTCTTAGAATGTAGCAATTAGCGTCGCCTATGGATGTTAGAAACGCCAGTGGCATCGCGAACAGGCTGCTGTTTCATAAGGATACCCTTATGAAACAGCAGCCTTAAGGAACTTGGGTCACCAATGCCGAAACACAACATAAGGTTATTATGGTGGCATACTTAAGACCAAAGGTGGTCACCATCCAGACGGGTTTGAGGCCTTACCACGTAGCTAGGATGGGTTGTTTTGTTGCCTTTTACTACAGGTCAACCCCGGCCCCAGAGGTTAGTATTCTTTCTCCGCCCCCTGTACGGATATAAATTCTTTCTGTTGACATTATCTCCTGTATAAAACCCATCTGAACGTATCGCGCGTATAATAAAATAACCAATCATGCGGGGGTGCGCTCCCGTAGCTCGAGTCACATTACTGGGGGTCCTTGCCCGCTGAGTTTATGCCGGGGTAAACAGTACCAACTCGAGATCCCAAACCTCTCCGAGCAAATACTATGGTGAAGATAATCCATTGCGTAGAATAGAATATTATCTTACAATAAAAAAAGGAATGGTATACACTACACTCTTCTTGGCTTCGTGAAATTAAAGAGTTTATAATGTACAACGGGATTTATTATTCGAATCGCGCTCGTAAAATATGTAACTGGGTCCCATGGGTCCTCTAATGACTGAGTTCGACCCACTTGGGGATTATTCATCCCAGTGATTTAATTAATTAAAGCCCCGACATTTATCGATTCCACGTAACCGGCACGTTTTCACACAAATCCCACGCTACAGACATGGCGTTAACCACGTTGCTTGTGGGGCTAGACAGGGGTTGTATTTTTTTTATAATAAATTTTTGGATAATATGTTAAATTGATTTGGTACATAAAGATATTGCTTTTATATTAGTAACAACAGCCTATAATATTCCATTGTTATGCTTGAGTCTCCCTCTAGTGGGATTGGACAGTATGCTGTTCGTCCAAGCGTGAGCGCTTGTTCAAGGCAAAACGATGGGTTTCTCATACCAGTGATCTTAGTATGCAAGTTTCCTCACGATGTTTTCCATTACCATCGGCGTCTGGCATATAACAATATGTAGATCAGGCGGGAAAAACTGCATAATGGTGTATGATGTCTAGGGGTTCGCACCCGTAACATCTAGTTTAGTCATCGAGAGTGACGTCAGTAGGATTATTTGCAATACTTTAAAGAAATTCATGACAACTTTGGAAAACTTTTCATCTATAATGTAATTTTGATTAAACACTGTTATTATTGGTCGAATTGCCAAATTTTATCCGTGCAGGGGCGGAGAAAGAATACTAACCTCTGCGGCCGGGGTTGGTTTGTTGTAAAAGCCGACAAAACAACCCACCCTAGCTACGTGGTAGGGCCTCAAGCCCGTCTGGATGGCGACCACCATTGGTATTAAGTATGCCGCCATAATAACCTTGTGTTGTGTTTCAGCATTAGTGATCCAAGTTCCTGTACCCTTATGGGACAGCAGCGTGTTGGCGATGCCACTGGCGTTGCAAACATCCATAGGTGACGGTAATTGCTAAATTTTAAGCGGGCCGTCAGCCTATCTGCTGTCCTACAGCAATAAAAAAAAATAAGACTACTCAATTACTTTTTTGATGAATCAGTGACGGCACCGTTCAGTGTTTCTTGAGAGTTGAGGATGTCAGGCAGCAATCGCCTCTGTAAAAACAAGTTTCATTGTTTTGTTTTCTTCTATTTCCTTGTACTTCTTTTTTTATTACTGAGGAACAACAGACAGGCTGACGGTCCACTTAGAATTTAGGAGTTACCATCGCCTATGGGTGTTTGCAGCGCACGTGGAATCGCAAACACGTTGCTGTTCTATAGAGGTACAGGAACCTGGGTCACTAATGCCGGAACACAACACAAGGTTATTATGGCGGCATACTTATATACCATGGGTGCTTGCCGTCCAAACGGTCTTGGGGCCCTACTACGTAGCTAGGGTTGTTTTGTCGCCTTTTACGACAGGCCGACCCCGGCACGGAGAAAAAGTTTTTTGCACAGGAGAAGAAAAAGTCACGGTAAGACAGTATCAAAATATATAAAAAGTCGTATTAAACTAATAATATATATTGTAACGATATTTTACCGATTATAAGTTATAGATAGGTTATTTAAAATATATTTACGTTAAGTACTGAACAAAATAATAAAAAATAATACTGGTTCTATCTAGTACTTACGATCGTTTGCCTTCACACATAAGTCAAATACGCACACAGGGGTATAAAGCACACTCGCAAATATACGCACACTGAAAGGAAAAAACAATATAACGCGGTTAGTCGATGTTCGTGTACGTTCGAGACGTAGGCGATTCGCTTAAATAAGTTGCATTTTATATTTTAACTACTTGTCCCTACTATCGACTATGTTAAAGATATTGTATGTACTAATACAATTTCAATTGAGAATGCTACGATCTTGCCGCAGCAGATTTCGTACGTCGGAAGGCCTGCAAGGGTTTATATGTAATATATACTTATTTACAAAAGAAAAGTACATAAATAGATCAGTTTTTAGTATTCGTAAAATGAGCGCTCTATTATTTACCTCGGAACTAGATGACTGTGTGTAAATTATCACAATTACGCAATTGTAACATAATTCCAAGCACAAACGAATCTTGTAATTTCTTGATCTAAGAATATTATTAATATTTTTTATTTTCTTATTAATAATCATACTAATTACATTCTGTCAATACATTATTTTTCCTTGAAATATCAAATAGTCTGTTAATTTACAAGATTATTTGGTTTTGTTTTAATAGAAATAATAATTAAATTATTTTATTAAGATTATTCTTTCTCCGTATATTTTTCTCCCTATGGAACAGCAGCGTATTCGAGGTGCCTCTCGCGTCGCAAACATCCATAGGCGACGGTAACTGTTTAATATTAAGTGGATTGTTAGCCTGTATGCAGTTCCTCATAAAAAATCAGCTCATCATGATTGACTTAACTGTAAATTCAAAACATGAAAAGATATTAAAATGTTTGTTTTGCACATTAATTGTTCATACGCATTATAAACAGAAAATATTGCCAAAATTTCCCTTTGCCCTTCTCTGCAAAAGTGTGCGAGCTGCGCACGAGTGCGCGACTTGAAGTTAGTTTTGTGTGAGTGCACGGGCCGGTTTGTTTGGAGCCGAACATTTTTAGGGTACTCGTATAAATGTACCTACTGAGAAGATAAGTTCAGATGGCCAATTTGATAAGCTTGAGTTTATGCCTAATTGACAGTTGTAATGTAAAGTATCATTTGAACAATAAAAAACTTATTATTCATATGATATTAACAAATATGTAAGTTTTCTTTCCATGAAATGATTTTAGTTAAAATCTGCTCACAAATAAAATATCTGATTCGATGTCCGGGATCTGATTACCGAATTATTAATCTTTTAAAGTATTCACTTTTGTATCCCTAGTAGTGAATCTATTGCTAAAGCCAAAACTTCTCGGGTTACCACTTTTATCAGGACAGGGCCCGTTATTTGGTTTGGAAACTCCATCATCTAGTTAAATATAAAACTTCATTGAAAATTATACAATAAAGTAACAAAAACAGTTAAACCAAATATCTTATAACAACAGACAAGAACATCAAAGCCTTATCCTGATGTTTGATGCCCGTGTCATTTACTTGAACCTAACGGTATGCTAACACAGTCTTAGCGAGTAATTTTGATAATGTAAGAGGCTGGCTCGGGAAAGAAAATAAAAATGAAAATTATTTCCAGTAATTCTAGCATATGCTGGATTTATATATACAAAACCCTGCCATTTTATCACAAATGTATAGCAAGCCCATGTGGGCTGTTGTCTAAGAAGTAATCATTAGTAAAGTCTTAGAGACTAGTATCCTAATTAGTCAATTAGGATACTTCAACATTTTGCTAGGAAGTTTATTCTTGATGCTAGCTATCTGCAGCAAAGAAAATGAACGTCCTTTCAGTTTTCTGTTGGAATACTAAATTTAGCAACATCTGAGTGAGTGCATTAGGCGCGCAGCTTAATTTTTCCTGTGATAAACGTAATCGCAAAAAACGCTTGTAATACAAAAAAGTATTAAAAACTTATATTTTTATTATCTACTGCCAACAAAATTAATGCTTTTTGTTTCGTGATCTTTAGTTAGAGTTCCTTACCTGAAAAGTCGTAGACCAAAGTAAAAATGGATGGATTGCGTAAAAGATGACATGGTGAAAAAAGAAGTGAATGCTGAGATGATGGCACAGAACAGACAGGATAGAGCGGAAGGAGAACACACGTGTTGACCTTAGATCATGGTGGTTAAGGGCATGAAGAAGAACGCCTGTGGCATGATTAGGTATAAAATATGGTCAAATATGAGGATAATGTAGTTTCTGTGACATTTTAGTCTATGTTCTAGCAATGTAATATGCTATACATGGGTAGGTGCTGAGAATTTTGGGGGTTTCGTTCACGTGGCTACAAACGCAGATCGTTAAAGTTTGTTTTTTATAATGTTTAACATTTTCACTTCGAACATTGTTATGTGTTATATATGCACATATAATTTTAGTGAGCATTATTTTAGTAGCAGTTATGTTTAATAAGAATTTCATAATTACTATTTAAGTGCTTTTGGGGAGAAGTAAGAATATGACCGCTGTAGCCGGAGGCGGCTTGTCGTGAAAGGCGATAAATCAACTTTAGCTAAGTGGTAGGGCTCCAAGTCTGTCTGGTCTCTGTATATGCCACCATAATAATCTTGTTGTGAACTAAGCTACAGTCCTCTGCGCGGGCGCGACGGTAACTACTTATTATTAAGTGGACCTTCAGCTTGTCTACTGTTCCATGGCGATTAAAGAAAGTGGTTTGTAGTAGACGATAGGTATTAGACTTGGAGGCCAACTTATCTATACATCTATACAAATAAATAAAATTGGAGGGTCTGTTTGTAATATTAAAATAACCGCTTTTTACTTGCATTCGGACGTATACACGGTACATATACCAAAACAACATTTTTTACAAATTTTGTCTGTCTGTCTGTCTGTTTGTTCCGGCTAATCTCTGAAATGGCTGCACCGATTTTGACGGGAATTTCACTGGCAGATAGCTGATGTACCAAGGAGTAACTTAGGCTATTTTTATTTTAGAAAAAAATATTAGTTTTTGTTAAAAATGATAAGTTTCGAAATTTAATTTACCAATTTATGTTGACCTCCGATTTATATCATCAGCCATATGAAATAGGGTTCAGCTTAGGCTGGACTTTGTAGGTTGAATTTCCAATTTAATTTGACCTCATATATCCAAAAAATGCTGCCTAAAGTCACTATTCCACGCGGATGGAGTCGCGGGCACAGCTAGTAGGTCATATCTTCGATACCTACGATAACATGCATCACTAGAGCAGTTTTTTCGTCTAATGTGTGTATTATAACATTATTAAGTTTACTGTCCGTTTCCTTTAGAGCCAGTTCCGAGCCTAGGAGTGGGACGTCATGAGCTGTTAATATTTATTAAAGTAGATAAATTTAAATGCATTTGACATTTATAATTTGGGCTCTAGAAGTACACACAATGAAGTAATATCAAGAATCAGTAAGAGATAAAACATTTTAAGCACTGACACAGTATGAATATAGTAATCATAGTTTTTATCTGTGCCTTCTATAGATATACACGTTTATTTATTTATTTCAATATTTGAACAATATTATATAATATTAATTAAAATTGTTGTCATACAATCTTCTTCCTCCTGCCCTTATCCCACATTATATGTGGTCGGCACAAAATGTTACATGTTGCTCCGCAGGGCGTGCAACTACGCCCACCGCCAGTACACCAGGCTCCGAAGACGGAGTCGCCGCGACGCGGACAGAGCGGCCGCGGAGGCTCGGCTCTACGGGGAGTACAGGGGCGCCAGAAACGACCTCCACCTCGCTATCCGCGAGGCGAAGGCGGCGGCGTGGGAGGAGCTCTTGGCCAGCTTAGATCAAGATCCTTGGGGGCGACCCTACAAAACGGTGCGGGGCAAGCTCCGCCCGTGGGCGCCCCCGCTGACCGAGAGTCTCCCCCCGCGCCAGGTGGATGGTTTTGTCGGCGCTCTGTTCCCCACGAGAGCTGAGCACTCGCCTCCCGCCATGGTCCCGCCTCAATGGGATGAGAGGGACCCCAGCGCGGACGACGACCCCGTGCCCGACGTGGACCGGGCAGAGCTGGGGGCAGCGATGTTGCGGCTGAAGGCCAAGACCACCGCCCCCGGCCTGGACGGCATACCGGGGCGTGCGTGGGTTCTATCCCACGACGTCCTGGAGCCCCGTCTATTGAGGCTCTTCGACGCGTGTCTGCGGTCGGGCCGGTTTCCCCGCAGATGGAAGACGGGGAGGCTGGTCCTGATCGCAAAGGAGGGGCGCCCGGCGGACTCACCGTCCGCCTATCGGCCCATCATGCTGCTGGACGAGGTGGGGAAGATCTTCGAAAGGATCCTCGCAGACCGCCTCGTCCGGCACCTAGAGACGGAGGGGCCAAACCTGGCGGACGAACAGTTCGGGTTCCGCCGGGGGCGCTCCACTATTGACGCGATCACGCGTCTGAGGAGCCAGGCGGAGGACGTGGTTGCTCGAGGCGGGGTGCTATTGGCGGTGTCACTCGACATCGCCAACGCCTTCAACACCCTGCCGTGGAGCTGCGTGCGGGAGGCGCTCAAGTATCATCGTGTGCCTCCCTACCTCCGTCGCATAGTCGGGGCATATTTGGACGATCGTGCCGTCGTCTATCCGGTCCAGGGTGGGCAAAGTCGGCGAGACGTCGTGTGCGGTGTCCCGCAGGGGTCGGTCTTGGGCCCTCTGCTGTGGAACATCGCATACGACTGGGTCCTGAGGGGGGTGCTCCTCCCCGGCGTCGGCGTCATCTGCTACGCCGACGACACGCTTGTCACAGCGCGCGGGAGGAACCCTCGCCAGGCGTGCCTTCTGGGCACGGCTGGGGTGGCGCAAATGGTGGCTAGAATCCGGCGACTCGGCCTGGAGGTGGCCTTGAACAAGACGGAGGCCCTGATATTCTACGGGCCCCGCCAGAGGCCGCCACCGGGCCTGAGCATAACGGTGGGAGGCGTCCGCATCGCCGTCGGGCCGTCCATGAATTACCTCGGACTGGTGCTCGACGGGCGATGGAACTTTGCGGCGCACTTCGAGCGCCTGGCGCCGAGGCTAGTTCGGGCAGCGGCGGGACTCTCCCGTTTGCTGCCGAACGTTGGCGGGCCGGGCGCAGTGTGCCGCAGACTCTTCGAGGGAACCGTGCGGTCAATGGCCCTTTACGGGGCCCCAATCTGGGCGGATCGCCTGACGGCCAAAACGACGGCGCTGCTACGCAGGCCGCAGCGCGTCCTGGCCGTCAGGGCGATTAGGGGATACCGCACGGTGTCCTTCGAAGCGGCCTCCCTGCTGGCCGGATCCCCACCATGGGACCTCGAGGCCCGGGTCCTGGCGCTATTATACCGGTGGCGCCGGGACGCGGCCGAGCGTGGCTCTCGCCCCGCGCCTCGCGAAGTTGAGGTAAGGCGGGCGGAGCTGCGCGACGAGGTGCTCATGGTGGAGTGGAAGGAGCGCCTCGCGCACCCCAGCGCGGGCCTCGCCACCATCGAAGCGGTGAGGCCCGTCCTGGCCGAATGGCTGGAAAGGCGCCACGGCGCCCTGACCTTCCGCCTGACGCAGGTCCTCTCGGGGCACGGTTGCTTCGGGAGGTACCTGTGTCGCATAGGGCGGGAGATGACGTCGGGGTGCCACCACTGTGGCGCGGGCGACGAGGAGGACACGGTGAACCACACTGTCGCCGTGTGCCCTGCGTGGCGCGAGGAGCGCCGCGCCCTCGTCGCCCAAATCGGCGTGGACCTGTCGCTCCCGGCCCTGGTTCTGTCCATGGTCGGGGGCGATCCTGGATGGACGGCCGTCGCCTCCTTCTGCGAGGCAGTCATGTCCGCAAAGGAGGCGGCGGAGCGGGAGCGGGAGTTGACCACCACACTCCCCTCCCGCCAACGCAGGCCACGCCGGCGGCGCCGGAGGGTCAGTAACGACCTCCGGCCGCCGTAAAAAGCGGCCGCGGGCGGCCCCTCGGGGGAGGACCCGCCGCCCGCACTATTGCCGCGAGGGTGAGGGCTGCGTGCTGTTCCGCGGCCCCCCTCAACTCCTAGAGTTGTTAGGAGAGCGCCGGGGGGACGAAACCCTGACCCCCTGGCGCCAACACTTTAGAAGGGGCCCGCCTCAAGACAAAGGGCGGGCCGGCGCCGGCCCGGGCCACGAGATCGGCAGGCCATATATCCGTGGGCCCGGGCGTAGGCGATAGGAGAACAGCGGGGTTTTTTAGTGGGTAGTCGGATGGCCAATCATCTTTCCCGGAGTCCCACATATCCCTCGGTCCCCCCGGGCCGGGGGAACCCGTCAAGAGAGGTTTTTCCCCGAGACCAAAAAAAAAAAAAAAAAAAAAAAAAATGTTACATGTTGTAATAGTTGTGGCTTAGTTTTCCCAACCGGCCGCCTGCCTGATGGTAAAATTATTATCAAGTATTATCTTTTTGTGTCAAGAATTAATAAATTTTATCACAAAGATGACTGCCGTCTGACTCCTCAATCCCGAAGGCAAACTTGCACCAGAGCCTAGTTCGTTGTTTAGTATGAAGCTAGCAAGTTAGCTTTGATTGCCAGTTCCATTGTTAACCGGAATTTAATGATCGTTACGAAGTTATTGCAGAGCACAATTCGTTGTCTGGGTGGCTAGATCCAGAGTGGACCCCCTCGCAAATGATTAAAATAGACACACCTGAAATAGAACCAAGGTTTATTCAGTCACATGTATGTGTTATCAGAACAAAATTAATTTTTACACTTAATGTAATCGGTTTATCTAACAATATGGCTTTGTAATATTTTTCAATGTCGTCTCTCGGTGATAAGGTTCAAACAGTTATCAAAAATAAAACAATTGCAACAACAATTCTTAAACTATCAAAACAGTTAGATCAATATGTTCGGAGAAATACTGTTTACCTATTTAATTCAAGAGAAATTTAAACACCGCTCCAGCAGAGGAAAGTTACTCGTATAACTTTGACTTGCGTATTTAAAGTTCAAAGTTCACAGAGCAGTGTTGCAATTATATCAGTCGTACCTTATTTGGAAAGCGGGCAAACAAAAGAATTATTGGCCATTTTCGGAAAATCGAAAACTCGATCTTATTAATAAATTTTATTAATGAGTAAGGGGTTACAAGGTTGTGATAGATTTATGCTAATGTAACAAAGTTAAAATTTGGTGTATATAGATATTTGTTACTCAATCACCCTAGAATGGCTGAATGGAATTAGATGAAATTTAGCATAGAGATAGGATAAAGGCTACCATTTATCTTAGATAAAATGTTCTTGTGAATAAAGTTGCAAATAAGTAGTAAGTAATTATTAAATTAGAACATGATAAACAGAAATACGAATAAACGCAGTTGTATCTATTTACTTGTAAGCATTCGTTCTCTGAAATATAATTATTGACATTGGAGTTACATTTGGCGGAATTAGTAGGAGTTTTAGAAGATTTGGTTTGAAACAAACGATTGATTTTTGACCCTTACACCTTGTAAATAAGACATAGAATCGTGCTCCAAGTTTATTAAGTGTGTTTTAGAGACTTAATCAATTTTCTTAAACGCTGATGTAAGTAAGCTTAAAAAATTATATAGAATCCAATCATCAAACCAATACGCAGCTCGCGTCAAAGCAAACTTATATTTTGAATTGACCGGAGCCAATAAATGCATGGAGTGATTTACTTACGCCAATAAGCATTATAAACCTGATGTACCGTTAGCCCCCAAAATGTCTACAACAATGAAGCTGCGGCTTGGAAAGCATGTTATGCTTAATCTTTTACGAGCTTCAAGCTCAGAAAGATTTGGAATATTTGACTTTATAATGAAAAATAATTTAAATTTGAAACGCCTGTCATCGTTTGTATTGGGTTTGAATGCTACCTAGTAGTGACATAAAATGAACCGACTCATATTTTGCGTTTTTTGTTTTTATGAGTTTATGAAGAGTTGGTAGGTTTCATAGTACGTTGCGAATGTAACAGAATACGAAGGGTTAAGTAATTTTGCCCTGGCGCGCACTGATTGCTTCCAGAGCGTGATGCGCAAGCGTTGTGCGTCCCTGGTACGCAGGATGCGGGACAGTGCCAACACCGTCCTAGCCGATATAGATGCCCGAGTAGATTACTCTTACCTTAGAGTATACATAAGCAAGCTATGCTTATGTGTACTCTAAGGCTCTTATGGATCTGCTTTTTGACATTGGTAATTAATACTTTATACATATTTTTTTTATATAATATTTGTCTTGTAATTATGTCTTATATATGATGTAATGTAAATTGACGGCTTGGGCTTTTAGAAGATATAACCCTTTAAAAATAAAATATGATATATTAAGAAGTAGTTATAATTAACGAATGGACACGGTGTAAAAGTTGCAAGAAGAAGCTATATTTGCGAAATATATTAATATATTAACACTAATTATATTAATTAGTGAATAACTTTGTTATATACTCTTTCATGTCTCATTTTAAACGGTTAGCCAACATCTGCCTTAATTAGCAGGTGGAACGCGACGTGTTTGGATTTTTTTTCTTTTCAAATTTCGGCAACTAATACGGCAAGGTGCCAAAAATTGTGGTTTCAAAAATATTTATTTTTATACATTAAATATTTCCTGTGACACTAAACCCTTGGTGGTTCCCAAATGACCACTTTGGTCCCTGCAAACCCCTTTCCTACTTTTTCATTGGTAATTAAATAAGCTCTAATCACTTTTATTTGGTCCATTATACAATATTTATCCTCGGGGAACGATGAGCTTGAAAACTTGTGAGATGCATTGATTTTAATAGTACTTTAGAAACATTGTAGAAACAAATTTTAGGAAATAGTTAAAGTTAGACGAAGTCATATCGCATCGTATACTTAAATGTTAGTTAATTGACCTAGAATCTGGAGGAAGCCTTTGATGTATCTTTGAAACTGTATTTGGCGATTAATGAGAAAGTTTTTACTTTATTTTTATAGACAATAAATTTTTATTATCTCTAAAAATAAATATAAATTTTGTATCTCACAAAATAATTTTCCTTAAAATGATGTAGTTAGGATTTTGTCTCTAGGTTGTTTCTAATATAGATAGTATATAGAATTGATAGTATATAGATAGTATATAGAATAATATAGAATTCTCGTGTCACAGTTTTCGTTGCCATAATCCTCCGAAACGGCTTGACCGATTCTCATGAAATTTTGTGAGCATATTGAGTAGGTCTGAGAATCGGCCAACATCTATTTTTCATCCCCCTAAATGTTAGGGGTGACCCACCCCCAAATTTTTTTTTAAATTTTTTGACATTTTATTATTTATATGGCAGAACAACGTTTGCCGGGTCAGCTAGTTTAAATATATTATGTAATAAAATTAATATATTTTTGGCACAGTCTCATGTAGGCATTTTCACATGTAGCTTCAATGAAGTAAATGCAGTAGAAGTAAACTCATGTCTTCTCTTTATAATACTTTTTGAGGTACGTTTTTTTCTTTAAATCTTTCTCTATTACCTTTCTTTAGAGCGATTGTAATTCCTTCAAATAGACAAAAATATCCGGAAGAATACTAATAATTTTACTAAGTTAATAAAATATAGGTTATCTATATATAAAAAGTAATACACTAAATTACACAATTATTTGCATGCCACTTTCACAATTCATGTGGGCTAATTCAACCAGCATACTTTCAAGTGATTTGGATAAAATTTATCCATTTATTTATTACAAGTGTATTTTTGATTCTCAAGAATATGAGAACACATTTTCTAGTTACAACACTTTTTTTCTTAGATATGTTTCGGTAAATTTTATGATTGAAAGTAGAGGTGTTTCTGTTTAATATTTGTGTTATATGTAACTCTATGTAAATAATTTAATGATAACTAAAATAAAGTCAAAATAACTCAATAAATAATCGTTTTACTTAATAAATTGAATATAAAATTAGAATAAACCACGTAATCTACAGTATTTCACAGTCAACTTTCCGCAAAGGAACCAGAACTCCTTGAACTTTGCCGCGTTTGAGTGTTTCAGCCTTTATCGGACCGTTTGAGGTCAAAGATGAGGCACAGAAGACTGAGAAAGGTCAGTAAGCTCTTTTGCCACGCCTGGTTTCGTGCCTAAGTAAGCCATGTCGTAATCGTAATATCCTCACGTAGGATGTAATATTTATATAATTCGCTAATTATTTTATCTGGATTTACGTGTTTATAAACAGGTTTTCATCTAATGCATGGAACTGTCTTTCAAAACTATTTTTTTTATTGCCTTAGGACAACAGACAGGCTGACGGCCCACTTAAAATTTGGCAGTTACCGTCGTCTATGGGTATTTGCAACGCCAGTGGCATCGCGAACACCTTACTGTCCCATAAGGGTACAGGAACTTGGGTCACTAATGCCGGAACACAACACAAATTTATAATGGCGGCAAACTTAAGACCAAAGGTGGTCACCATCCAGACGGGCTTGGGGTTCTACCACGTAGCTAGGGTGGGTTGTATGGTCACCTTTTACGACAGGCCGATCCCGGCCGCAGAGGTCAGTATTCTTTCTTCGCTCCTGCACGTATTCACTGCTTGAATACCTTGTTTTGAATATTTTTGGAATAGAGGAAATTGTGTTTAAATTTAATAATTGTGAAACAGCCAAATGCGGCACTGTAAACGAGCATCGAGTTTAGTTGGATGATCTATCTGCCAATAAAGGAGATGCTCGATAGTGAGAATTAAAAGTACGAGTTTTTACTTCTAATGTCTCTTCTTTTGTGTTTATGCCGAAATGCATTTTATATTACATTATTAAGAAAATTACAAACGAATTGTATGTCTTAATAAAAAGTAATGAAATGTGATCACTGTTGTGGTGTTTTGACTGTTGCATCCATCGTAAATTTTTTAGTATACGACAATTAATTAATTTAATTTATAAATCGTCTTATTACTTACATTAATGATTATCTTAATTAGGAATACTCATATGACTTTGCTGACCGTATGTTTCTGCCTAAAAATAATAAGCTTACTTCCCTATCTTAGGACAGAATTACTATCCATGCAGGGGCGGAGAAAGAATACTAACCTCTGCGGCCGGGGTCAGCCTGTTGTAAAAGGCGACAAAACAACCCACCTTAGCTACGTGGTAGGGCCTCAAGCCCGTCTGTATGGCGACCACCTTTGGTCTTAAGTATGCCGCCATAATAACATTGTGTTGTGTTCAGGCATTAGTGACCCAAGTTCCTGTACCCTTATGGGACAGCAGCATGTTCGCGATGACACTGGCGTTGCAAACACCCATGGGCGACGGTAACTGCTAAATTCTAAGCGGGCCGTCAGCCTGTCTGCTGTCCTACAGCAATAAAAAAAAAGAATTAACAGAGTTGATTTTACTTCAGAGATCTGTAGGCCAAATGGCGGCAACAAAACAATATCTTATGCAAATATTTAGGATGGAATAAACAATATCCTGGACCGGTGTTGTGAAACGTAAACAGTTCTAGAGAGATACACAAGATGAAGCTAGTTTTATGTGCTTACTAGTAGAAATATCGAATACCGCTAATACCTAAAGAAAGGACTCCCATCCTTTCTTCTACAAAAGGACGAATTAATGATAGTTTTTTCACAACACAAGAAAAGGAAATTATACGCTTGGACAATCCAAATAAGCATATTGATAACGAGGATACGTTTTTATTTATAGCTATGATTTTAAAACAATCAAAAAAGAAAAAAGTATATATTTTTACAATCTAGAGTTTAGCCGATAAATAAATAGAATATCTAATAGCAAGGGTTATCATCATCTTAGAGCGTTAACACCATAAGCATTTCCAACTTTGTTTTAACAATATTCTATTAAATATAATGCATTTTACGCACTTAATGTAGCTTATAGCTGCGTATGTATTGCCATATTTTAATGAACACGATAGAGATAATATCAGTAATAAAAAATACATTAAAAGAGTTTACGACCAACTTTTATGTCGAGAAGAGAAATTTGACGCATTAGACGTTGCGAGATCTGTGCACAATGTTTAAGTTACAATGCTACGAGATGTATTGTGTGTGCACAGAATGACAGGTGTTTTAAGTTGTTAACCTCTCTTTCGTAGAACACACATTTGTTTTGTAGAAATGTCTGGAAATTACTTTCTTAGAAATTGTTTTAGGAAAACATATTCAGTACGATAGCAGCGAACTAAAACAATTAATAATTTTGTTTTATCCTTGACCAGAAACAAGGATGGAACTACGCCATCCCATTTTTATGTTGAATTAAATATTAGGTAATAAATGGATTTAGTTTTGTTTATCTTTTAAGCTCAGGGACTTCGACGGCAATCGCCCTTACAAAAACTAAATTAAAGCCCACATATATCTTTATGACCTTTTTATCAGACGAATGGGGTTCCACGGAGGGAAAAAAGAAAATATACATACAGAAGTGTAGTATTTAACAACGAACCTTAAAAATTAGTGTCTCACGGCTGACGGACGGAAGGATACCCGTTACGCTTGTTCAAGGCGGATTAGCAGGTTACACATACCGGCGACCTGGGTATACACTCAATACAGGTTTTTTCACGATATTCTCCTTTACCGTCGAAGAAAAAGTGCTGCATGGGATTTGAATAAGTGATCTCTGGTCTTCGGTATAGGAAACTACCAGTTGCCATCAGGATCTAAATATAGCAACTGGAACTGTATAAAGTGTGAAAATTGATTAATTTAAATTGATACTGCTCGACAAAGCGCGCATCTGTTTGAGGTACGAATTCCCAATTCGGTACAATCCCTTTGGACACATCTCTCACTTTGAACGCGTTGGTTTGTGAATAATAAATTCGGCCCCATATTTATGAGCGTATTTTAGAATTGCATTTCATATTTATTTATTCGATTGGCGAAATGAATTGTAGAATCGTCTTTAATAATAAAAACACAATCAACTTATATGATATGGTATTTTTGTTTATTGTTGTAGGACAGCAGACAGGTTGACGACCCATTTAGAATTTAGTAGTAACCGTCGCCTTGGGTGTTTGCTATGCCAGTGGCATCGCGACCACGCTGCTGCCCCATAAGGGTACAGGAACTTGGATCACTAATGCCGGAACACAACACAAAGTTATTATGGCGGCATACTTAATATCAAAGGTGGTCGCCATCTGGCGTGGGGCCCTGCCGCGTAGCTAGGATGGGTTGTTTTGTCGCCGTTTACGACAGGCCGACCCCATCCGCAGAGGTCAGTATTCTTCTACGTATATGGAAATATATTTTTAAACGTAAATAGGCCAACAAATCGTCATTGAAATAAATAACATTTACAACTTTATTATGTAACCAAAAATTTTCATAAAAAGTACATATTGTTATTTAAGTGAATTTAACTGCAATCAAACATTTCTCTCACAATTTATTTCTTCCTCTGTAAGCGTTTCTTTTATCTTGGATAAATCGGAAACTTTTATTTTGGAGTCTGTAGTTTTGTGTTTCTCTCAATTACTTTTCTTCACTTGATATATATAATTTTCGATATCTTTAGTAACGAGTCCACTAGTACTATTATTTTGCGAAGTTTGCTCTTACCGAAAGTAGGTAGCAGGATATAAAATATGTACATATCCCTATATAGGATTCCCCCTACATTTGATCACCTCCTGGCGTAACGGTTAACGTATCTCTGTACCCTTGCGGAGGTCACGGGTTTGATTCCCGTCCATCGATTGGTTTTTTTATGTATAATATGTATTTATTTACAATATATATATATATATATATATATATATATATATATATATATATATATATATATATATATATATATATATATATATATATATATATATATATAATATTATTTAGATGTTGAAAGTCTGGATGGTCCGAATAAATCAACCAAATTAGTTTCTCTGTAAATAAGAGACTTATATTATTATTTATATTAATATTTACAATGCATATTCATATAAGAGTTACACGTTACCAGTAAATAAGAGAACCGACAATTAAAGTTAACTATTCGTCTCTCTTTCACAACTCTTGCTTTTATATTTAATAGGTTATTATAACACAGAAATGAAATCTTTGTAACGTAAATTATTTTTTGTAGGCAAATATCATGTATCATACTTCTATGACAGTGCGCAGTCTTCAGTGAGTATCCTAAGCGCATTAAATCTAAAGAGATGATATTCTCTTTACACATATATATATATATATATATATATATATATATATATATATATATATATATATATATATATATATATATATCTCACTAAGTTCATAGGTATCTAGTATATACCACATCTTGGTTATGAGTATCATAGGTGAGATAGAGTAGGAAAATTAGTTAATTTATCATTGAACACCAGCCAGGGAAAGTCATTCAATAATCGCTCATGTATCATCAAATTAAGTCATATTATATTACTTGTAACTCATTACTTAGTAAGGAAGTGACACCAACTACGTTTGACGTTAAATTTTAGATGCTTGTGAGATGAAAAATATTAATGTCATGTAATTAAACAGTCTTAAAAAATACAGCGATAATGGGTTAAAATTTATGTAGGTCAAAAATACCTTATTAATTAAGTTATAATAATTGTTGGCCGTCAACCGCTTGTCTCTTGGGAATGACCCCAGCCTTGGTTATTGTTGTTTTCGGAATATCAGTTTTGACATTCAGATGCACATCCGTGTTTTCAAGTTTTAATTCTACGGAGTAACTAAAATTTACGTGATGTATTTTTTTAAATTACTTATTATGTATAATGTTAAATTAAGCACTTGAGTAATTAATGCGAAAATTAATATTAATTTCACTACCTGTTACAAACATTATGTACTTTAAGCTACCTCACCTGTGGTTCAGTTCTCAGTAGGGTAAATTATGAAACTATATTTCTGATATTTTCTTTATGATCAGTTAGATGTTTTTATTGTTGTGAAACAGGCAGGCTAACGGTTCTCGTAACAGTAGGAAATTACCGTCGCCTATGGATGTTTACCACTCCACTGCACTGGAACCTGGGTAACTTTAGCTAGAACAGAAGATTATTATGACGTATGACGTAATATTTAGAGATTGGGTGGTAGCTATCCTGACGGCTAAGCCCTACCACTTAGCAAATCTTTAGCTGTGTAATATAACCCATAACACAAGCATAATTGCATACCGATTCAATATCTGGGTTCTGAGCTTAGGCTTCCTAAAGCTTAGCTTTATTTAGAGATGAAAAGTTTTAAAGAAATGAGGTAATATAATTTATAAGACTCTTTTGGGCAATAACTAAAGATTATGTAGAAAAATATAATCTTTTATTTTATTTCATTTGGCGTTAAAACTGCAAAGACTTGGGAATGCAATAAAAAGTCTATACAATACACACGTCATGTTCTGCGTAAAAAAAGTGTAACTCATCAAAAAGTCATAAGCGTTGCGCGGGCGCAGGATCAGAGTGCGGTGAGCTGTACAACAGGGCTGATGTCAATTGACATTCCACTATAATTTTTTTTATCATATTATTTAAAATTCTCGGTATAAACAGTATCCATTACGTCTTTGGTAAAGGTGATTGCTTTGTAAATAAGTTTGTTACAGAACTCTTGAATTTTTTTATGTTACGTGTGTGTTGAATAGAATTACTGAATGATTTATATTTAGAATGGCGCATAAACTGTCTGCCAGATCCACTATTATATATACTATATTAACGACCGCACAGACTGAGAATAAAAATAATTATATTGCCATTATGTTAACTCATATTTTTTTCCTTCAATAAATTTAATTTTGTAGTTAAAGTTGTACATAATAAAAAAGACATAAAATAAGACTAAGAAAAACATTCGCTGGGGAGGTTGTTTCGCTGTCTCTTCTCTATCCAGCGTATTGTATTGGAAACGGTAGTATATTCATGACATTCCGATTAAGATCTTATATAGAAGTAAATGATTTGATATAAGCGATCTTTTAGAATTATAAATCAAAGTCAGAGTTGTTTTAAATTTTAAGTGCATTTAAAAATGGAACATAAACAAGACATACTCCAGTTGGCGATAGTTAATAATCACACGATCAACTTTTGGTAGCCCTACATTTATGGGCTGGAGTGCATGCGGGGAGGCAGAGGTGTAGTGCGAGGGGCCCGACCCGGCGCATGCGCCGTTCGTTGCCAAAAATCTAGTTAAACTGGCTCACTGTAGTGCAACGCACTTCTCGATTCATGCGTATACGCGACAAGGGTGGGATAGAGTCGATTTACTTCATAATATTTATTCTGTAGAATGAAGTAAAAAATTAAACTAATATCTTAGTTGTAATTTATGTACGGTATAAGAAAACAATGATGTATGATGATGAAATAATATATTCTCTAAATATTTCGCTTCAGGGTGTCCAATATGCTGATATCATATGAACCATATTTTTATGTATTTTGCAAATTATCACTTATTTATAAATCAAATTGATTGGTCATTATTATAAAATTTTAAGTAACAGTTGTCATTATGGTTAACCTCTCAATAGTATTATATTCATACGGCTGTACATAAGAGAAAACGCTTCAAATGTCTTACTTACCGCATAGGTACATAACACCCATCAACAGTGAGGGACCTCATATGTACAGCCGTAAGAACATAAGACATTTGAGAGGATAAAATATTCCAAATATAACACAATAAGCCTTTATTTTGAATTGAGTGATTTCATCTTCCCCTAACTTTGATAATGTCACATGAGCTGCTCACAAATGGAGAGACTGTTAACATCAGTTTTAACACATTGACAATATTTACAAAATTTTTAACCATATTTAGTTAAAAAATTTGGCCGTAAGCATACGATTCATTTTATGTACATTCAAACTATCGTTAATTTATATATTTATATTATATTCAGCCCATGTTCATTTATTAGGATAAAAATATGAAAACCTTGCTGTCTACACACATTACTTGATATTGTTTTTTGAGTCAAGGAATTATGAACGTTACGGCCACTCTGAGGTTTTGTGTTCCGTTCGTTAGATAGTCGTACAAAAGTAGGTGCATCTAAAAACTGCAACTCGATTGCAAGAGGCTGCCAGAGGATCGAAGAGAGGGGAGATGCGGAGGTGCAAAAAAAAAGATTGCCGCCCGAAATCCGCGCGGGCGTCGACCGGTTGTTGACCCCTTTAGGTCTAACTTGGGACCTAGATTGCCAGAGTGTACGAGCGTAGGAGGATCTTGCGTGTCTGTTAGTCTGTGTGAGTGGTTTTTGGGAATTTTGATTTGTTTTATTACGTCGCAGAAGCGTTGATATTATTTCGGTTTAAAGATGGTATATAAGGAGGTGAGATAATTATGATGTTGTTTCAATGAAGTTTATGAGCAGTATGTTTGAACAATCGAAATAACAATCGACTTAATTTTACATAGTGATTGTTTTGAGAATGTTTTATTAATAATAAGCGGATTCAAAGCGGTTTTCTTAATAGTCCTAGAAGCTAGTTTGTTCTCAGAATACAAGTACAGTATGTATTTATCCCTGTGCGTGAATTTTTTCTTCTTACATAAGAATAATATTAATAGACTATCTGAAAAGTATAGGTATAAATAAAAAGATAAAATTTATAAATATGATGGGTTCTATGTCAACTTCAGCCGAAAACTTTTCCAATACGCTACGCGTTGATTACGCTGAAACTTTGGCCCAAATACAAATTAGTTATTTGATCCAATGACACATGTATCAAGCGTCTTCATACAGGCGATGTTTTTCTGGACTCATGGCCCCAGACTTACAACACCCTGTATCTCTTGCATTCGAACATTTTTACCATTTCTAATTATACTAAATAGTTATTTTTTAAACGATTCTCTGAAATTTTTGATTTTGGTCTTTATTGGTCGTTAATTCGGGTCCGATCCATGAGCGAAGTTTTGTTACAGGGATTAACTTCAGTGCATCTTCCTTTTCTTCGTTTCTTTAGTCGTCTACACCTAGGGAGGTTTAGAAAGAGGTGGACCTTCTAACCACGAAATTACAATCAGACACGGTCGTCTTTCACTATCTGTAAAGTAGCAGAAAGTTATGAAAAAAATGACAATAGTACGTGGTAGCCAAATGGTATTTGGTTGGTCAAAGATTCGATTCTTACGATGTTCTTGTATGCACAGGCAATTTTTCTCCCCTAATATGCATAATTATAATAATCTATAAAGTCCCATTGTTGGGCTCGGGCGTCCCATATGAGGGAACGGACAGTAACCACCATGCTTGTCCAAGGTAGAATAACAGATTAAACACTCCATTGATCTCAGAACTCAGGTCTTTTCGCGACGTTTCTCTTCACCATCAATACGTGGCAGTTATGTATGATGCCTTGGACAAATGTAGTACCAGTAGTACGTATGGTGTCTGTTCCCTTTAGGGGGAGGCCTGAACCTAGTAGTGGGAAGTGGAACCTAACGTGGGCTGCTATTGCAAAATGTCATCGTACCTTCAACTTTAGTAACATCTATTAAAACGCTATATTTGATGAAAAAAATTCAATCGTGCATCTTTTATTTTTTTATCATTACACACACCACATCAAAGTTAAATAATAAACTTAATTATTTATTTTTGACGTATGAAAATAACTACACATTCTCTCAATAATTATTTGCTAATGAAACGTGGTTTAACCAGATAATCGAGACCTTCATATCATAATGTTTTGTAATTATAATACCAGTTATAAAGGACGTTTTAGAGGTCTTATTGAATTTGGTCGCTGTTAAATATTTGCGTACAAGACACAGAGATTAGCGATTAGTTTTATGAAAATGAAAGAAAACTGCTCTTTTTATGGTGTAGGTTACTCAGGATATAATTGATCTTATATTCTAAAAAACTTGATAAACTAAGATTCTATTCTAAACGTGTACGAGATTTAGTTACGGACCGAATACACAATATATGCTTTGGATGTTAATAAATACTAAATTTATTATTATTATAAGTTACTTTTTTTATTAACGTTAGCAGGTTTGGACGCAGATGATCAGAGATTTAACTTCGTTTTAAACTGTCTTTAATTTTATGTTTAAATTGAGCATCTTGCATTATTGTGTTTTTTATATACGAGTATGAACGCGTTTGACTAGATTTATCACAGCACGTATTAATTTTTATTTAAACAGTTAATTAAGAAATTTATTTTAGATGAAATTAGTCGAAAAACTGCGGCCTAACTAGATGCTTAAATATAAACTATGATAAAAAATTGGAATTGGAAGCCGGTTGTATCGCAGAAATACTTTCATCTGAATATACGAGTATAAACAGTGATTTAATCTGTAACATATAAATATTTAGAAATATATTTAATACTTTACGTAAATATTTATTTATAAAAATGTGTAACTTGGTTTAACTCAGTCCTGCATATGTTCCAATTCTAGGATTCTTTTTTTTATTCTAGGATCATTGGTGGCGTTAGTACAGTTATCCTGGCGTTAGTATAGTAGCGTTAGTAACTTTATTCACATCTTTACATTATAGATTATGTAAAGCTTTTGTGTTATTTATCTTTGACCTTGTTTATTTATGTACCTTTGACGCATCTGCATATAAAACATCACTGCCATCTAAGCATATATCACTTAAAACTAAGTTTACTACTTAAGTACCTAACTTTACTTATTTGAACTCAAAAATTGTTATGTATGTAATTATAACATGGTGCTCAATAAACACTCAAACCGCTACCGCCTATATTTTAGACTTAATACAAGCGTGAAGGTGAACGATTCATCAATACAGCGTGTCATTAGCGATCTCCGAAAGGGCTCGAGCGCTTTGTGCTCTCATCCGTGATGGCACAATCCCACACATTGACACGATGTATGAAAACATATTATCGTCGTAAATCTTTTTTCCTTATCGCTTCGTTAGTATTAATATTTTATTTGCTTTGGGTTTATGAAAAAATCGCTAGTTTGGTATATGACTTCTCCACGCTGTAACATGTCGAAAAATTAATTTGTGAATCTTCTAGAAGAATTATTAAATCATCAACTTGGCATTAGGTACCGGCTGTGTATAACCTAAATAAGCTAGTAAATGACAGCCTGCAGGCATGGTCTCGAAGATCTTAAAGGACACTTTCCCCACGTTTACTTGTTTTTTAAAGGGAAATTTCATGCTTTAGGTGATAACTTATATCAGAGTTCGTTTTCACAAACATATTATTAATTTTTCGAACTTACAGCCAGGCTAAAACAAATCATTTTCCTTGTTCAAATATTTTATCTTCCGTGGGGACACATATATACGACTATACTACTTAAAAATCTATGAAGAAGCTATGTCGTGATTTACTTACTTTTACAGAAATTTATATACATATAGTATACTTATAAATAATATAAAATTTTCACAATTACAGTTAAAATGTGGAACAGATGAAACAGGAAGCGGAATCATTGACAGCGACGCACTACCTCCTAACGGATCCATTTTCACCATGACTTTGAAGAATAATCATCTAATCGTTGAAACTGAAGAAAGAAATGTGAGTTTAAATTTTTACACCAAATACTTGTGTATTAAGAATTAAACCATTTTAAAAGAGCAAAAGAAAATAATCCTTTTTGAGTAAATTTATCGAAGTAATCGAATTAGTTTAAAAGCTTTGCATATGTTAGCTCTAGAAGTTATTCTCTAAAAGCTTACGATCATCATGGTCGTACCATTACATATTTCATTTTCCAGACTATAAGGTTGACGAAAGGATAAAACGCAATTCAAATATGAAGAACAAAATATTTTAATGTTAGTTTCGGGCTGTAATTATACGGCGAATTATATAAAAGTATTTCTTGTTATTCGCTTATTTAATTTAAAATTATGATACAGGTAAAATAAATCATATAAAAGTACATATAAAAGTGTATATAACTAATAATAAAGTCCAAAAACAATTTGGTCATAATCGTAATTTTCATTACAGCATTGGAAGCTGCTAAACTACTCTCAAGGGATGTCATCTTAAATATACTCCTTATAGTAATATATAGCGTAAGCTTGCGGAGGTCGGAAGTTCGATTCCTGTCTCGCGTCTGGGTGTATATATATAATATGTATTTATTTACAAAAAAAGTATATATGTAGTTTATCAGTTGCCTAGTACCTATAACACAAGTGCTATGCTACTTACTTTTGGACTAGATGGCGCTGTATGAATTGTCGAAGCATATTTATTTATTTTTATTTTATTTGAATGTATTTTGATGCTATACTTTTGTGTGTTGATAATGTATAGATTTTTTTTATCGGTGTAAAATAAACCGAACGGTGCTTCCATTTATCCTTCCTGAATTATTTAGAAAAAGGCAGTTACAACCAACTAAAAACCAAATTTATTATTGTTTTGATTATTCTTTTGATTATTTGGTTAATAAATAGTAAGTGGCGCAACAAGAGTGTTGAAGGTGTGATAGACTCTAATGTGCAAGCTTGCAACCAAGATTAACTGTGGAGATGAATTGATATCTAAGTTTTTTTATTTATGAATCACTGCAGACTGTAAGAGATTTTACCACGTCAATAAAATTTGTAAATTACATAAAACTTATACTTCAAAATAAATAAGTCCAATATACAAGTATAATTTAATAATAAAATAATAATCAAGAATAATTGTTTTCAGGATATCACAAAAAATGGCCGTGAGACTAAAATGAAGTACTCTCCCGACAACGATGGTATCTTCGTAGTAGAAGTGCAACAATCATCCGCTTATAGATCAAATAATAAATCTCTACAAAACTCACCTCCTTATGATCCTCAAATTTCCACCAACCAAGCATTAATTCATAGAGCACCCGAAGAAATAGAAAAGAAAATTGAAGAAGATAGTGAAAGAAGCAGCGAAAAGTTTGATAATAAAGTACTTGCGTTATCTAGCACAGGACTATCTATATCCGATTTAAGCATGTCGTCAATCGGCTCCCACAACGTTAGCTACTCTTATAGCAGTCAAATGGGTTATGAGCAAGGTCCCTTCGGCTACCCCGTATACACAGGCTACGAAATTTCTAAAGAAGATACTGATGGATTAGTAAACGACAATTCACAAGAACCGTTAATAAGCAAAACTCCAACAGATCCCGATAAGCCTGTTGTCACTGCTGCCATCTTTAAACAAGACTCCATCATTAGTACCGAACCACAAGGGTACTGTATTGAAGGGTCAACTGATGGGCCGTTGCTATCTGATGTACAAGCAAGGGAATATAGTCTTCAGCATATACAAGATCAAAAGAAGGTTCAAAATGGTGTTGCCATTGCTGTAAATGATAAAATTGAAAGTCCGAAAAAGACTTTAAATCGTGCTGACAGTTTACCTGTTCGATTAGAAAAAAATATTCAACCTGAAATTGTTACAATTAATTCAACAGTAGAGGATGATATGCCTAAGGATGTGTTAAAAGGGAAGCGAGCATCGTTGCCAGTTATAAGGACTGAATTGTGTGAATCAGTAAAGGATGTGATTAAATCTGCTTCACCGAAGTTTGAGAAGTTAATGAATGAACCAGCAGAAATGTATGATACGCCACCATTGATCACGATTACTGAAGAAAGTGAGTCAAGTAAGTCAGATACAGATCTGACGAGTTAGGTAATTAGAATTATTTTTAGAAATCAATGTGATTTTTATATAAACACTTGCGATCCGGGGAAAGATTCAATTATTTACTATAAATAATTAATTTATGTAATACTTTTAGTAATTAATATCAATAGCAAAGTCAATATTGTGGTAATTAATTTTTGATCCTCTCACGTAATGCTTTATTTTTAACTATTTCTAAAATAAATATTAATCAAATTGCAGATATAGAGAAAATAGATAATAATTCAGATTTAAATTGTGTTTATTTAATATATGTAAGTATGTAATATTTCGTTGGTCTTTCATAGTAATCTCATTAAACAAAAAAAAATTGCTAGTAGTACATTTTGTTTCTCCGGTTCTAATAAAAAACTACTAGATATAATTATTGTAATATCTTATTGTATTATAATTACATGTAGTGATAAGCTTTTATGTCGCAATATGTGTTTTGATGTTCTGCTGTTTGCGTTCTCCATGTTGCTAATCTTCAGATTCTAAGTTGGTGGAGGGGTTAGAGACTTGGTAATAATTATACGAATCATATATTTATACATGTGTATATAAAACATATCGATTATTGATGAATCCTATTTTCTAAACTTTTAAATTTGAAAGAAGTTACTAGAACTCAAAATTATCGGTATACAAGTATATAATATTTGTTGCATTTTCTTTTTTTTTTCAAAAGAACTTACCTATTGACCTTATCGCCTAGTTCTAAGGCTAACAGATACATGGCTTTATCAACACCGTGGCTCAGGTCAGCGCCGGCTAGATCCATGTGTCATTGCGGGCTTAGCAAATTATACGGTAGGGAATAAGGATTTAACCCCCAGCGCTCTTCTGTGTCAACCAGGGTTTGAAGGAGGCCTACGGAACAGCACGCGTGCCTTCAACCTCACGGCTTAGTTGTGGGCGAGGGAACCTCTCTCGAGGGACCTCCCACGGGTGCTGTCTATAGCAATCGGTGGTCGTTGTACGTCCCTTGGGGCCGTAGTCGCAGATGGCGGGACGGGAGTTAGCTTATCCCGTTCTCGCCTCGCCGCTTTCTTCGTGATATTACTTACTTCGCAGAGGGACGCCACGGCGGTTCATCCAGGCTTACTCTCGATTATGGCCAGAATCAAGGTTGGGACTGAGAGGTCAATGTGGGTAGATATGATATTAAATAAAGTTCAGTTAGTCTCGCACGCGTTGAAATATATTTTTTTAAAACCTTTACTCCACTTGTTCCATTTGTCATTTAATGTTACCACACGTTATATTGTAAGAGATTTGATCAAAAGAAAATGGCTCCGGGGCTCCATAGCACGGTTTCCATCATTGAAACGAATTAACTATTTTATATTAACCGTTATACAGGCTGTGCCGTGTTACGTGGGCATGTCATGATATACGAGCGTGCGAGTCTAACTGAACTTTATTTAATTTCACATCTACCCACAGTCAGTTCCGATCTGAGAAATGAGGGCGATGCGACCCGTGTCTTCCTTGTCGTCTAAACATTTGTTATTACCAAGTGTCAACTTAAAGAAGAATTACTTCGATCTAGGTAGATTGTAAAAATTAGATTTAATAGTAAAGGCAGATTTACATTGAGTCAGTAACTAACGTCAGTGCACTGCCGAGTCAGTGCTGACTTCAATATTCCCGCTTCATATTTTTCGGCGTCAGTCCGCTCCTCCCGCCACCCACGCCAGCGTAACTGACGCCGTGTAAATGCCGAAGTCAGTCGCTGTCGCTTTATTGTACGGGGACCACGCTGCGTTGCACCACATCACAAAATGACGCGAAAAATGAGCGACACGGAGAACTTAAAGATTATTCAACTATACTCTCATAAATGTGTCTTGACGCTGAATAGAGCTTGATAACAACATAAGCAAATCATCAAAGTCTTTTGGCGTCATTCTCAAAGCCAGTTTGTATTTCCCAGGATCTTCAATTCTCAACTGGGTTAACAACAGAGCTGAGCCTCCAGTTTGATCTCTGTCATCTATCCATTTGCTTACCCAAATTCGCTTCTTTTTAGATATCTCTTCTTCTAACATACCAGTTAGTTCTTGCATCATCACAAAGGTAGATTTTCTCAACAAATTATTGACTGATTTTTTGCTGTTTTCGAGAATTCATTTTTCCGCACTTAATTTGCAAATGTGTGTACACCATAAGAAATATCCTCCACTACTGACGAAATACTGACTGCGTGTAAATCGTATGAGTCAGTTTTCGGCGCCAGCACTGGCGACAGCTACTGACCCTGTGTAAATCTGCCTTAAGGTTTTATTGATTTTTTGTAAATTTAAAATATTAAATAATTTATTAAACTTTCTTTTGGGAATGATTTCCACTGGGAACGGAAAATATGTTTAATTGATTTGATGTAAAACGTGTAATATTTGATATATCTACATAAATTTATAATATAAAATTAGTCTAGATTAAATTTGCTTCCTTACCAATAATATTTTTGTGAGGTTAGAATTAAAAAAAATGTTATTATGATCGCTGAGAACATTGAAATTAAATTCTTCTATGGAATTATGCATAATTTTCTTAAGATTTACTTTTTATGTACCCGTAAATAAAAAGCAATGTCAAAGGTAAAACCTATACGGTTTATGGTTTTGAAGAGTTTTTCTTTCGAGATTCTATAAAGGTTTTACAAAAGCAAATTCAGCCACTATATACTATTGAATAATTTCTTTGATTTGACACAGGAAAAGAACGCATCACTAAAATACACCTACGGTACCTAAGGGCAAAGCAATGTTTTTCTTGTGACTATACGTACTGATTTTGAAGCGTGTTTCCGATGTAGCCGAGATAAAGTGCTTGTAGGAAGATAAGCTTTTCCAAAAACAATACAAGGCAATCATATTATTATTTCTTAGTTTATTATAAAATGAATTAAGTAAATTCTATTTAGTAGAGAAGCATTTAGTTGTCTGGTTATCTATGTAAATGTGTTTTTAGATTAGTGCCGTCCGATCGAACGAAATCATAATGTGCCAAGCAAATATTTTATTGTTTTAATGTTAGTAAATTTGTTGTTTTAATATAAGCGAAGTTCCAAAGGAAACATACTTGTTCTTTATTAATGAGAAATTATTCAATTCATACAGAAAAGGATGAAAGTAATGAGATTTAGAATCATTTAGAAAGTTAGTCGACCTGGTCAGAATCACTAATTCTGACCAATTACTGTCTTAATAGATTTTGATATTTTTTTGGTATTGATTTTTTATATATTTTTAAGTTTTGTACCGAAACCGGAAATATAAACTGTTTACAAAATTATTGTATGTATTTTCCGTGAAAAAAATATACCCCTATTATTTTACTTTTAATTTTAATAAGATGTTGAGATCCATTAACTAATTGTCATGTCAACTAATATACAGTAAAATTTGTTTGATTAAAAAACTGAGTTTGAAATGTATAATATAAACGTTGTTTTTAGATATTGGTACAGACAAGATCTTAATATTTTAAACAAGAAATAAATAAAGATATTTTTTTCTAAATAATGAAGCAAGTATGTTTTTATTGATACAATATATATATATATATATATATATATATATATATATATATATATATATATATATATATATATATATATATATATATATATATATATATATATATATATATATATATATATATTATATACGTAATTAAAAAGAGCAAAAAGGTGTGTGAATGCTAAGTGTGATATGGATTTATAAATTATGGCTATGAGTAGCTGTTTAGAAACAGCATGTGTATGGAACGATCCAGAGTTAATAGTGTGTTTTGTTATTTACTATTATTGCATGACCAATAATATTATGAATTACCTAGAATGCCTATGTGCCGGGGTTTTAGGTAAATAAATACTTGCTAAGTAAGCTGAAATGAGAAGATAAAAAAACTAAGGTAGTGGACATAGTTCGCAAAATATTGTTGCTGAAGTGACGATGGGCTGGATACGTGTGTCGCATGATCAGCCGTAGAAGTAAGCTAGTCCTAGAGTGCAGCGTCTTGGCAAGCGTAGTGTAGGACGCCCTCCAGCTCGGTCTGCTGACATTAAAAAGGTAACGGTAAACAATGTTTTCTTGATGAGAAAAGCGGAGAATCGAGTGTTATGGCGTGATGAGCTGAAAAATGTATGATGCTTTAGCACAAACTTGAAAAGTTAAGAAAAGCTTATCGGGTAGTTGTTGAAACAAACTGAGTTATATTGATGGTAAATAGACCGTGTTCTGATCAAAAGTTTGTTGGAATTTTCCAGTAATAAATTGTTCTGTTATTTTATATATTTATATAGAAGACTATTGTATATTTATGTGTACATTTTTGTATTTTTGAAATGATAACTTCTTATGGGAGGGTTAACCGCTTCGTTACGTAACGCGTTACGGCGCCAGCTTGTCTGGCTTCTCTTTCACTCACGCATACGGCAGCGGTAGGCAGGCTCCTCCTCTCTCACTCTAACCCAAAGCACTAGATCTATTCAAATCGCTACTTTATTACAATGAAATACACTTGTTTCTTTTCTTTATAATGAATCTATATTAGGGAATAACTTAATTTAATATAATTTTGAAACAGTTTTTGGAAAAATTGGAAATTCGTAAACTTTAGTTAGTTTTGAATTATTTTTGGTTTTATTAATAAATAACCTTTCCTCACATTATCATATTAATATACATAAAATTTAAATAATAACCTAATCTTTTATTAAGTTAAAATATTTCAATATTAAATAGTTCAACTTAGATAAAAAAGTTATCACTTCTGTCGAACGTCCCAAGACGCACACGTTTTTTTGTAATAGTTTGATAATTTTTTTTTGTTAATAATTTTGTATATTGAGCCACTTGTAACCTAGTTTAAGATTAAAAGAAAAATATTAGCATAAGTATAAAATTTAAATAAGTTTTATTTTATTCGCAAGTTGATTTTATATAAATAACTTCAAAATAATTTGCGAAATAAAATGCGAGTGTGTTTTATTTTATATCCTCAACCCTGATTTTGTTATACAAACGCAGTAAGTGAAAATATGTATGGAGATTTTCTTTACAAACATACTTTAAACAGTATCTCTCAATTTTCTTTCCCTGCGGAAAGTTTAGTTTGATCTGATCTGCAATAATACTGTATATTCTGTGGTTTCTTTTTTATAAACGGACTTTTTATTGGATAAATAAGAAAACAGAACCTGCTAAAATTAATTTTTACATGGCCACTCCGTATGGGTTACACTTGTGCAACTCCCGAAAGTGAAAATAGGCTTTTGAGCTACCATCTGAGTATCCATGCCATAGAAATGAGATGGCGGCACATACCTTCTCCTAGGCTGGGAACCGTACGGTCATCTTTAGTATTTATATACATAATAAATAATTATGCTGTGACGATTAACGAAGTGCTATTAAATAAAGTAAACAGCAGAGCGTTTGTGATATGGATATTAGATACCTGAACTTCTTTCTTTGATTTCCTTTTGTGAATAAATACGGCGAAAGACGAACGAAAGATTTCGACGTTTGAAAACCAATGCACCATGGAAGTTATCACTAACCTTACCATTATTACGATTACACGCTTTAGGAATATGTTAATTTTTACCAAAAACGTCACGTCCCGCGCTTTTGTATTTCTTTGTTTTGATTCTGGAAAATTCCAATAGATGGCGTTGATAAGAAGAATAAAGCACAGGGTTCAAATAAAGGCTTTGTTTAGAGAATAGTTAAGCGAAAACTTTAATAAACTTTTGTTAGATGGAGGTATCTTATTTATGTGTTATGGTTTTAAACATTTACTGTTCTTTTAACCATTTTTATTGTATACATACATACAGTTTAATTCTATTTTCCATTCAAATTTTTATTAAAATAGTTCATATATATACCGCCAATTTGTAAAGATATAAAAAAAGAACCTGATTTATTATGATTATATTTAAAAGAAAATGTGACTATCTTGAGATAGATGACAGTTTTATATTTTTTTTATCGCCGAAATAAAAGTATTTCAAAATATTAACAGGATTTCAAAAATATTAAACTGTTCAATTAAAATATAATTCCCACTTGAAAAAGACGTGGTCTTTAACAAAAGATCTTCTTAAAAAGTTCAATGTCGCGCAACAAGCTATGCTCGGTGTTACCCTAATGGATCGAATCAGAAATGAGGAGATTCGTAGGAGGACCAAAGTAACCGACATAGCCCGGAGGATAAGTATGCTGAAGTGGCAATGCGCGAATAGCATGAAGATCGGACGGCCGATGGGGCAGAAGGATCACAGAGTGGAGACCGCGAACTAGTAAGCGCAGCGTGAGACAGCCGCATACCAAATGGACCGACAACCTGGTGAAGATCGCTGGGTCTCGTTGGATGCAGGTGGCATTGGACC
Organism: Malacosoma neustria; assembly: GCA_963693495.1. Lineage (NCBI taxonomy): Eukaryota > Metazoa > Arthropoda > Insecta > Lepidoptera > Lasiocampidae > Malacosoma > Malacosoma neustria. The sequence continues at coordinate 18,220,172 of OY856386.1, forward strand.
GGTCGTACTGAAAATTGATTGGAGAAGCCTATGTTCAGCAGTGGACAATTATAGGCTGAAATGATGATGATGACTTGAAAATTGTGCATCCGCCAAATCCGTATCCCTGGGTTGTTTCAAGTATTTATTTTTGTATATTCTCTACCAAAAGGAGGCCCCCCATTCTTCAAATTGTAAATCAAGAATATCTGTTGCCACTTGTCACCTTACACATTCGAAATAAAGGAAGAAAAGTAAGAAAAATAGATGGTATTCATATTTTTTTAATGATATCAATCCTCTTTTTCATTTAATGCCGTCAGAATAATACTTGCAATAGTGTTTCGATTGTTTTGATGAGAAGTATATAATAATGGTTTAGTGTTTGATTTTTTTAATGTTCATAGCTAACGAGGGTTTTGATTTGATGTTCTGTTAATGAAGTAATATCGTTTTTATTACATTAGTTGTTTTTGCATCAACCTAGCGATTTCTTCTACACTCCTTTGTAAAAAAACGGGCACCTTACAGTCATTATATTTTCTATGGATGATATTAATGTTTTTAGTATAACATTACCTTAGATGATTAAAAATTTATTATTATCAATGATAATATAATATAATTTTTAACACTTAAATCCTGGAATCGTTGTTTTAGTTAATGTAAACAGAGAGCCTTGTTATAAGGGATATTTTTATGGGTATAATGAAATTAAGACTACGATTATTTTTATGGCATTTTAGTAAAAGAAGACTTTAAAAAATAAAAAATTAATAACGAGTATGACCTCCTCTTGCAGCGGCTATGGCACGTAATCGTCTTGGTATGCTTTCCACCAGGTTTTTGATTGTTCAGGAGAGCACCGGGGGGACGAAATCCTAACCCCCTAGCGCCAACATTTTAGTAGAGGCCTGCCTTGAGACAAAGGGCGGGCCGTTGCCGGCCCGGGCCACGAGATCGGCAGACCACATATCCGTAGGTAGGCAATAGGAGAACAGCGGGGTTTTTTAGTGGGTAGTCAGATGGCTGAATAAAAAAAAAGGCTTTTGATTGTTTCCTGTGGAATGTATTTCCACTCAGTCGAGATCACACGTTTAAGCTTCCTGATGTTTTATGGAGATGGTTGAATATATCTTACTCGCCTTTTTAGGAGGTTCCAGATGTGCTTAATCAGGTTAAGGTCGGGGCTTTGTGCTGGCCAATCCAAACGACGGATACCGACCTCTTGCATATAAGCATCTACGTCGCTAGAACGGTGAGCCTGAGTATTGTCGTCCATATAAATGGCATCTTTATTCACCAATTAGCGCGGATTGCATGTTGACAAAGGATTTCTGTTATGTGCCTTTGCGCATTTAGTGAGCCATTTTCAATGAATTCTATGTCAGTTATTATATGTCAGTTATAGCTGGAAGTTACGCCCGCCCAAAACATAACGGATCCGAGGGGTGATTTCTTCAAAACACATATCGTTATAGCGTTCCCCTGGCCTTCGTAACACTTACCGACGCCAGTCCTCATTATGCAGACAAACTTGAGCCTCATCGGAGAAGAGTACGCTACTCTTCTCCAGTTGCCTAGTGTCCAAGATAGGCAACTTCTAAGCTCAATTGAGCAATCCGGTGCTTACGGAGTAACTTGGGGGCCTGCACTGTTCTTCGACTGCATATATCAGCCGCTAAAAGCCTCCTCCTCATAGTTCACAGTGCTCCTCGTACTTCTTCAAGGTTTTTTTGAGGTCTATGTAGCTGCATTGCGGGATCTCAACACTTGAATCACTAAAAAGCGGTCGATTCGTTGTTGTATGCAACGTTTCCTGCCAGAACCTTACCTTCTCTGAACGGAACCTGTCTCTTGATATCGAGTACAGGTTCTTTGGACGTAACATTGGCTACAGCAGCGCTATAATTTTATGAACTCTTATTGCTTTTTCTGCCATTAAAATAGACACAAATATAAGTTTTAGGTCACAATAAGGCGGATTATGCGACATACATAAATTATTGTACAAAAAATAACGAGAAGTTAGTTTTAGTTGCCTGATAACCCTTTAATCGGAAACCTGCGAAAAGTAAGTAAAACGTCACAAACTGAAATAGACACTTTATTTTTCAAAACAAAAGTCAATAATTTGGAATTAACTTTTTTTATACCCAGACTCTTTGCTAAGTGTTAATAACATAGTTTGGATATTAAAAAATCTTTAGAACTAAATTATTACCAATAATGTAGAAAAATCAAAACCGCCCGTTTTTTGCAATGGAGTTTATATTTACTTTTTGTGTTTCCAAAAGACAGATAAAAAAGAACGAAAGTGTCACCTATGTGTGTAACTGCTTCCTTCCTTTATTTCCGGATCAATTCCCTTGTAATAATTTGGTTGTATAATAACCTCTTCCATTTATTCAAACACGGAGATCTTGATTATAAAGCGATTTACTTAACTTAAAGTAGTTATTACTTGAAATTAAGCCATTGTTTAATTTAAGCATTGTTATATAATTCTATAAAAGACGATAAGAGTTGTTTACACAACATACAAGTGATCGACACATTCGCTCTGTCCAGGACTTTTTAAGATTGAATAATGTTTTGTCCATGGTCGGGTGCGAAGTCGAAGAGACACGAATGTCTCAAACTGCTTGTATAGCCAGACGTTACTGTGTACACAATGACGATTTCCGTGTCATAATGACTAACTTCGGTACGCTTGCGGAAGTCACGGTTTCAATTCCCCCCACATCTGTGTATTTATAATATGTAGGTATTTATTCACAAAAGAAAAGCATATATGTTGTATATTAGTTATTTAGTACCTATAACACAAGTACTACTTTCTTAGAGACTAGACAGCCGTTATCCTACATTATATGGGGTCGGCACAACATGTTCTCTCCTTCTACTCTCCTCTGTTAGCCGTCATCCCAACATTCACACCCTTTTCTACCATATCATCATTGTATTCGTATTTTTTTGGTCTACCTTTACTTTTGTATCAATCCACTATAATTTCTATCATTTTCCTTGTTATATGGCATTCTTCCCTGCGCATTATCATCATCCATTCCATGGCTAGTCTATTACTTTTAAATTTTCAATAACTGGCGCTACTTTCACACTTCTAATATACTCACTTCTAATTTTATCCATTATCGTAACTCCACACATCCATCTCAGCATTCTCATCTCTGTCGCATGTAACATCCTTTTGTCCCTCCCCTTTGTGGCCAGCATTCCGATCCATACAATACGACAGGCCTTATTACGGATTTATAAATTATGAATTGTGCCACTGTACTGTACTTATAATATGTAATACTAATACTTTGTGATTGGAAATGAGATTTGTCAGAAAGTTGTTTCTGTACTCTATGCGATTTAATTTTTGGTGTGCATTTTTAACCGTGCAGAGGCGGAGAAAGAATACTAACCTCTGCGGCCGGGGTCAGTCCGTCGTAAAAGGCGACGAAACAATCCACCCTAGCTATGTGGTAGGGCGTCAAGTCCGTCTGGATCGTCTTAAGTACATAGCCATAATAACCTTGTGTTGTGTTACGAAATTAGTGACTCAAGTTCCTGTACCCTTATGCAACAGCAGCGTGTTCGCGATGCCACTGGCGTTGCAAACACCGGTAACTGCTAAAAAAAATGCATATATAGCATACCTACGCTGTCTCATGTGTGTCAGTTGTGAATATGTCACTGTCAATGTCGAGACATGAAAGCCACGGTCGAGTGTGGGTGATATAATAATACATAGATATACATCGGGAGTGTTATACAAGGATATTATCAAGCCAGCGAGGCACCCATAGCAACATTATTGTATTTTACAATGAACACTATCACTTGAGCTGATGACTCAACATAATATTATATTAAAGAGAATTTGGGGAAACAGTCTGTGCAAAATATCACAAAAAATTATAATAAAATTATCTCTGTTGTATACATAAACGTGAAAATAATTCCTAAAAATAACAAAGGCATTTAAAAATATGTGCCCTTAAAAAGGGTAGAAGCAAACTTTTCCGGAAACCGTACACCAAATATAGGTCGGGCACAACAATGGCTCCGGCAAAAAACAGGAGAAAAAATTAAACAGATAAAAAGGCATTACTCGGGTCACAAACATCACAACTACCCTCATCTCGCCGCTATTGATTCACTGCGGATAATTGAGTACACGCGTGTCAAGCCTCCCTCCCCCACACGTCGCACCTCATTTGATTACAACGGAAAAAGCGGCAAAAATCGAGTAGATGCGCTGCAGTAATCGGCCGGTTGCCATGACGACCGATATTAACGTGGGGGGGTATATCACATAAATAGATTCGCACATAATACGTCCAATTCCACACATTCCCCCCACCCGCGGCATTTTTGTACAGTGTTAAAATGCTAAAACTAAGAGCATTTAATTTGGAGCTCATTTAGTTCGCCTCTCGGTTTTTTATCGTTGTACATAGTTTCTAAGTGTGCTCAAAAATAATTGTAGAGTTAAACAATTTTATATTACATTGTACTAAATTTTTTGTCTATAATATGTATTATCATTATAATTATTTTAGAGTTAAATCTTTGTTACAGCCTACATTTTCGTAACGTGTCAGGGATCTGTTTTCCAATTTTTTCTTCTTTACTTCATATAGTCTTCGACATCCCTGCTTCACTAGCCTGAGAGATGCTCCCTTTACGACAGCAAACCAAACATTTTCGGGCCTAACCGCTCTGCTGGGACCCGGCGGAGGTGGCATACTTGGACATACGTACACACGTATCCAGGCAAGTATGGAAAGGCGACTTTTCCTGCATTGTATACTCTGATCTACATGCAAAAAATAAAAAAATGTAGCTCCATTTTTTAAATACTCAAAGATCTAAAACCACCCTGGCCCAGTTTAAAAGCACCCCGGCGGGTGATGTAGATTAGCTAAAACTAGGTATTTTTTACCCCCACTCCATGGGGATGCTTTTTTCTCGTTTCACCCCCTGCGCTAACTACCGAAATGTGGGTACCAGGGGTTAGAGGGTGCGAGGGCACGGAAAAGTTTGTATTTTAAATATGTCCGAAGGCACGCATTAAAACGGTTTTACGAAATGCGAATTATTAGTATACCCTTTTTCGTTTGTCGCACAAACATTTTACATTAGAGTTGTTAATTTAATAAGATATTTAATTTATTAAACATAGGTGGTAATACTCGTAGCGTTAGACAATTAGAAATGAGTATATTAGAGAAAGTTTGAAAGTAGCACCAGTGATTTTTAAGCTAAAATGTAACAGATTGCATGGTGTGGCAATGCGTAGTGGAAAATGCCATAGAACTAGGTAAATGATAAAAATGAGAGTGGTTGGATACATGGAATGTTGAGATGAGGCTAACAGAGAAGAGTGGAAAGTGAGAATATGTGCCGACCCTATATAATGAGGGAAAGGGGCAAAAAAAGGTGGTGATATAGTTAATGCTTATCGTTGTCAGTTTGGTGGAGATAAGAGATCCTTGAACTCTATCAATTACAAATAGATAATTGCTGCAGGGCACAATCAGAAAAATAAAATTCAGTTTTATTCTGTTTTTTGATACGAATTTGAAAGAGAAACATAATATGAATTTCGTTAAATATTGTTTTAAAAAATGAAATAATTTTAGTATTAACGTGAAAGACGATAACAAATGGCGGTATTGTGATCATCCGTTACCGTTATCCTGCTAAATCTACATAAGGTCGAAAAAAGGTTTGGGTCCGGTTATTATTTCGCAATTTATTAGTGTAAGGGCCCGCTAATTCCACCCGGAGTCCGCGCTTTATTTTAAACAAACGATTTTAGATAGGGGATGGTCCGGGCACGCCTGTGGCCTAAGCATAAGAAACTTACCGTACTATTCGAAAACCTAAATTGCAGTATTTAGGGCAAAGGATAAGTGTTGATCCAGCGTGGTTGCAGGCAGTGTTTTGGGAATGTTTCCGGTTGAAAGCGATCTGGATCGATATATTTATAATTTTCCTGTTTTTTTTAGGAGTATAGGGTATTTTAGCTACATCTAAACATATTTACAGGTAGGACGGTTGCATAAAATCGAAATTCTTTGTCTTAGATGCTTTTTTATGGCTGTAGAACAGCAGACAGGCTGATGGCCCGCATAGAATTTAGCAGTTACCGTCGCCTATGTGTGTTTGCAACGCCAGTGACATCGCGAACACGCTGCTGTCCCATAAGGGTACAGGAACTTGGGTCACTAATGTCGTAATACAACACAAGATTATTATGGCTATGTACTTAAGACGATCCAGACGGGCTTGATGCCCTACCTCGTAGCTAAGGTGGTTTGTTTTGTCGCCTTTTACGACAGGCCGACCCCGGCCGCAGAGGTTAGTATTCTTTCTCCGCCTCTGCACGGATAGAAGATACTGAATAGAGAAGATGCTACTTGCTTTGTTAGAGTTTTCATGTATAGTTCTAATATTAAAAAGAATAAAGAATGAATTGTAATTGACAAGGAATGATATTTAGGGATATAAATATGGTCGCACTTTGCTAATAAATTCATTATTATACTATATAGAGAAAGTCGTTTTATTGCTTCCATTGTGTGCCTTCTTCATACCTTTTAAAATAATTCACAGCGACATCTAGTTCCAAAGTAAACAGCAGAGAGTTTAGGTTACGCATACTAATTTATTTTATTATTATATTCTTTTGACCCCTAGATGGGGCTGAGGGCGTCCAGTCCTCTTCATCTCCATCCCGAACTATCCTAAGCGTCACTTTTGATCTTGCTCCAGGTCTTTCCGGTGGCCTCTCGACAAGCTGAGGGCTTTAAAGATGAGGGTTCGATATCCGTTAGTGAAATATAGGAACCAATTTAGTATTTATTCTAATATGGGTGTTCTAGGAACTGCCCCTAGGTTTAACCTGTATGTTGAACACAGCATAGCATGGGAATAGTATTTATGAAAAGAGTATTTGTGATCTATTTATTTATATATGTATAGTATGTTGGATAGAACAACGAAATCTTAGAATTGTTTTTATAATAGTTAATACTTTTTTTCCTGAATCGTATTTTTACTGCTGAGGAACAGCAGAGAAGTTGACAGAGCACTTAATATTAAGCAGTTATCGTTGCCTATAGATGTTTGCGACCCTAAGGTCACCGCGAGCACGCTGATGTCCTATATGGCTACAAGAACGTGAGTCACTAATGCCGGAAAACAATATAAGGTTATTATAGCGTCATACTTACAGACCAAGTGAGGTTGCCATCCAGATGAGCTCGGGGCCCTACCACGTGGTTGGGGTTGTTTTGTTGCCTTTTACGACAGAAAGACTCTGGCCGCAGGGGTTCTTACTCCGCCGTTGTCTCTTCTTGTAGTAAAAGTCGGCCAAGAGAGAATGGTAGTAAGTATAAATATTTGCCACTCATTGTCTATAAGGGATTATCTATTAACATTAACACATGCGTTTTAAAGCGCAGGATTTTTTTCATGGTCTTCCTCACGTACTGACATATCAATCTTTAAATATATCATTCTTCTATTCGTGTATAAGTGACTTAACTTCTACTAAACGGCTGCACTGATAAATACTCACCAGCTGGCTATTGAGCTTTGCTCGGTATTATATTTTTTTATAAATTGTGTTTTTTGGAAATTAACAATTGATTTTCTTAGTCTAACCTCAAAGCAAACACTCATTGACTTCGTGTTACTTAACAACGCCATCTGCTGGAATAGCTTTAGTGTTGTTGTGTCGTTAAAGCAATTTAAAAAAATAGTATTATTATTCGTCGATAGGTGTCAGGAAGAGTCACCTTTTTGTTATTTTTCTTCCAATAAAAAAAAGCTAATAAAATTACATTTTCTAGAAATGATTCCTAGCTAGATCGATTTATCGCCCCCGAAACCCCCCGTATACTAAATTTCATGAAAATTGTTGGAGCCGATTCCGAGATTCCAATTATATAAGTATATATATACAAGAATTGCTCGTTTAAAGATATAGGATATGAGAGAACAACGTTTTTCGGGTCAGCTTACTAGCTAGTTTAATAAAAATAAGAAATAATGCCATTTTGAACATTGAACCTTGGTATTTCGAACGTAGTGAACATCATATAAATAAGAACCAATACATAACAAAACAATTAACCAATATAAACCGGCACTCGCCTTTCTCTTATCGCTCAAGTCATCCCCTAAGCATGTGGTTCTCAGTCGAGGATCGATGTCGCCCCAAGGCGTCGTTATACACGCCAATAATGTTTTTTTATGCCCGGATTCCTTATATACGATCCTCTCTTAACTGAATTATAAGCAACGGAAAATATTTTCTCTCTCTTAAAGGGTTTTCGGAAAATCTCACGGGATTTTCAATTGTTTTATTAATTAACATTTTTTGCAGTATGTACATTATTTGTTTTTTTTTGTTTTTTTTTTGTATTGTGTTCTGGTATTAGTGACCCAAGTTCCAGTACCCTTATAGAACAACAGCGTGTTGGCGATGCTACTGGCATGGCAGACATCCATAGGCGACGGTAACTGCTAAATTCTAAGTGGATCATCAGCTGTCCTACAGCAATAAAAAAATGTTGTTTATGAAATGTTAGCATTGCCGAAGAGTAGCAACGCATAGGTACGTCACAAGGTGCCAGATTCCGAAAATGATAATTACGGATACAAACCAGATGAAACTGTTGTAAGGAGAAGTAAAACAAATGGAATTCATGTATTTAGATTAGAAACGTATCAAGTTTGAGTAATTAAAAAATGTCTGAACAAGACTTGTACGCTCTAACTTTCCACTTTAAAAAGGGTTTTTTCGATGGACTTCGTATCCCTTTCCTCTAACCTCAACCCATGCCGCCCAAAGGGAGGGTTGTTGGGACGCAAAACAAATACGTGAAAGTGGTCGGAAGGTCGCTAATTCGATTGCTATTATACATACTTACCGTGTGTATATATATATTTTATAACTGTATTTGTGAAGCGATAATGTTTCCTCACTGGGTTTTCTGTCCTAGCTTGATAATCTTAGCGTCAAATGCTAGTTGTCTCAAAAAATTTCATAGTGAATTTATGGGAACACATATTTTTTTATCAGGAATGCAATGGCGCCATTGCAACAGTATTTCTAAGATTTGGATTGTTTAGTTTAAATAAATGATTACGGATTATGGAGAAGTGTTTGCCAATATTCTGTGTATTCCAATTGATGGATAATTATTGATGGAAGGATAAGATATTGATGGAAAAGGAAATATTTGATGGTGACATAACTTTTAACCATCAGATACTTTCCAATAAACGATTGATTAGTAATAGTTAATACATTTCTCACAGGCCTTTGAGCTTGTCTAATAAAGGCTGATGGGATGTTTTGTAATAATTTACACTCTTTGAACTAATGCAAGTAATGTTAATAAGATTAGGCAAAATATAAGTAAATAAAATAAAATAATCAACGTATTTTTAATGAAATATTTATCGGCTAGTAATTTTATTATCATTCAAACTCTAAACATTAAATAAATGTACTTATGCAGAAAACAAATAAAACCCCTGAATGGGAAGTTATGCGGATAAACCCGCGTTGAATTAAAATATTCTTCGTTTTTAGTTATATTATAATATTGTAGGCAGCTATCTTGGACGGCATGCATTGTGAGGAAGCTTCTGACTCTGTCTCCTTAACTGCTAGTAGCTTAGACCTATGGACCCGGTGCTAGCGGAGCACATTTTATTTTTATTTTGTGCAATATTTAATAAATAATGTAGAAGTTATGTTATAATCCTTCAAAGTTAATATCTATCGCCTTACCGCATGTTTGTTCATAGTTAAACTAAATATTTTGTGAATTACATATCATCATCTTACTTAATTACCTTAACACGCCGTAATAATTAACTTCCACATAAATTAATCTATTATTTAATGTTTAAATTAATTTTATGAATAAAAATGTGACAAAATTTACATGTTCTGGATATATGTGTTATTTCTAGGAAATGTCCTGAGCCCAGTACTGAGACGTTTTTATATAAGTATTTATTACGCTGGTTTATTGTTAAGTCAGTGCAAGACTCTTTACTTAACTTTTTACAACTATGGCAGATTAATGGGATTTTTTACCTTCAAAAAGCGCACAGACTTGTAAATTGTTAGGAAATGATTCACGTTGGTTTTCGACCCTTCAGAATGCTTACACAACTTTAGATACGTTAGTAAGGTGTGATTTTATTTTACAGCTGGAGTTCACTGGCAAACGGCCCACCTAACAGTAAATGGTCCCTGTCGCCTTTGTTGTACTTTTTTTTAAATACCCATATCGTACTGGAAAAATTTCAGCTGGAAGCTCATTTTAAATTCGAAGAGTACGCAACATGAACATTCTCGAGAACAGTTTTGTTTAGGCAAGAAAAGGGCCCAAGATATAGGGATGAACATATGACGAAGGCATTAAACAGCCTAAGTGGCTGCTTAGAATAGAGCCTGTAGTATAGACAGAATATGCAAAGAGACGCAACGATACTAAGCATCTCTAATAGTGTGTATAAATACTTGCATTAGTTCTAATCATTCTGCTGAAGCTACAAAAGATTTTTGTTTCGTATGGATACTGTAATCAACATGTACTAACACACCAATGTGTATAAGTATTCCATCTACAAGCAATGTGGCTCTACAGCCGAAGCCAGGCGATGTCGAGGTCATCGGCCTAGGCACCCGAAATTCGAAAGCACTAAAAACTTTTTCAAAATGGCCGCCCGAACCTGTTACCGCGTAACATTACTCTATGCCAGGTGTTAATAACATTCTATGCAGATACCTTATTACAAGTTTTATTCTAGTTTACATCAAAAAAAAAAATCGAACCGAACGTGAAGTTATATTGAGATAAGTCGTCTTCCTTAGCGGATGTAGGCCTCCCGAAGTTCACGTCACACATTTCAATCCCATATCTTATCTATACCATTCTCCTAAACTACGTTTACAGCGGCACAGCCTTGGCTGTAAGAATCGTTTGCTCCATCGTTCTTCAATACTGTGACGGGCGGAAATATTAGGTTATTTCTTTACATAAATTCCATGATAAGATAAATCAGGGATCATATTATTTTATTTATTTATTTAATATATGCTGACAGCATTATCTTCGACCAGTTGTATAGTGCCTAATGAAACCTTATTAGAGCATATACGATCTTTATGTTCCTAAAAAATAATTAATATTAATAATTTAAATTTCACAACTACGTACTAAATTGATCAAGATGCCAACTTGATAAAAAACCAAATGGAAATTTAATATCACTGCCAGTTGTTTGAAACCACTGCCGCGACTACTCCTTAGAACAAGTTGCATTTCACCGCGCGCACACATATAGAATTTCACAACACACACGCAGCGTATGCGCGTACGCACACAGCGCATATCTCTGTTATGCACTAATATGCACCTGCGTACAGGCAAGAACAAATTCGGGACTAGTCCATGTGAAACCGGTATCCACCGGATACTGGCGGTTTTGGCCGGCTTCCACTGGATTATTCAATTTTAATTAGGATTCGTATAGAAAATGTTAGACCTTAAAACATGCAAATGCTCTTTGGTGTCAGTGATCGCTTTTTATGGTGGACATGCAAACTGTCTGTTCTTTAAAACTGGATACGCTAAATCTAAATCGGGTTCTCAAAGCGCCAAAAGAAGCGTGAACTAAAAGAAGGTGAGAGGGAACTGGTAGGAGATATATGTTCTGCTGCAAACTCATATAAGTTACAGTTTATGAATTTTTTTTAATGCTGTAGGACAGCAGATAGGCTAACGGCCTGCTTAGGATTTAGCAGTTACCGTCGCCTATAGGTGCTTGCAACACCAGTGGCATCGCGAACACGCTGCTGTCCCATAAGGGTATAGGAACTTGGGTCACTAATGGCGGAACACAACACAAGGTTATTATGGCGGCATACTTAAGACCAAAGGTGGTCGCCATCCAGACGGGCTTGGGGCCCTACCACGTAGCTAGGGTGGGTTGTTTTGTCGCCTTTTACGACAGGCTGACCCCGGCCACAGGGGTTAGTATTCTTTCTCCGCCCCTGCACGGATAAAAATTATACATAAAGGCAAAAAGCGAAGTAGACTGTATAGCCCTCACCAGAAAAGAATAATCGAGCCACCCCAACACTTTCCTAGGATGTCGTAAAAAGCGATATATAAGTGTTCCCTTTGTTAGTTCATAAACGACAAAGATCGGGGGAATAAGAAACAAGCGACGGCATTATTTCGTCCGGTCAAATAGCAGGTGTAGTGATGTAAATTTCTTCTATTTTCTTCTTTATCTTAGGAAAAGAAAAGAAAATGGTACTTACGTGAATAATGTCCACTATTTTTGGTCTGGGATAGGAGCAAACAGTATCTGGCATACAATTTAACCGACATTAACCACTTGGATGATGGGAAGTTTCAAATAACATACAAATAAATTCATAAAACTTTCTCGAGGTGTTTTCTTTACATAATTATCGTCTTTTAATATTTTTCTTTTACAAAAATGCATGAAATATTTTTTTCTAGTTGCAACTCAATAGTTATTATAATTTATAACCTCAATAGGTTAGTTTGTGTCATCATCTCAGGTGATATAGGAAAATTCCAAGAGATGGCGCCACCAGTATATATTCTACTGACATTGTATAAAAATAGTATTATTGCCCAACAGTAGAATTTCCTATGTATATTTTCGTATTAAACATTGCCTTAGCATTAAGTCCTTCCTTTTTTTTCTCCGTGAAGGGGTGGGGTAAGAATTCAGCGGCCGGGGGCAGCCCAGCGTAAAAGGCGACAAATCAACACTATGTGGAAGGGCTCCAAGCCCAACTGGATGGCAACTACCCCTGGTTTCTAAATATATTGCCAATAGTAACCTTGTGTTGCCTTTCGGCATCAGTAAACAGGTTCCACTTTCCCTTTGAGGCGGCTACTAGTGTTTCTTTGCAACAACGACCATAGGGGACGGTGATCACTTATTATAGGGTGAGCCATTTACCTGTCTGCTGAACCCTAGCTATAAAAAAAAGTCTCGGTTCCATCGTATCACTTCAGTGTCTAATGAAATCTAAACATACATCTATAAGATTTACATAATTCTTCCTCCTGCCCTTATCCCACATTATATGGGGTCGGCACAACATGTTACATGTTATAATAGTTGTGGCTTAGTTTTTACATCCGGCCGCCTTCCTGACGCTAACCCCTTTTTGGGGAAAAATCTGTCATCCTTTATATTTACTCGTTTCACATTGAAAGTAGGACAGGAAATTTCGTTGTCAATCATCTAATATATCCTCAAGCGACACTTTTGTTGGTTTCTTCTTGAGTAAACATCATCCGAGTGTCGGTTAGGACTTTTACGGGGTCTGTGCATAATTCACATTCGACAACTACGTTACGAGGGCTTCTAAATAGGAAATTCGCAGTGCCTAGTGTCTTCGAATGCTCTTGGTCCTTGCATTCCGTTGCGCTTGAATGCAGACAAAGGCAGCTTGTGCACAACTGCGTCTAACTTCATACATTTTGGTGGTGGCTCACAGCAATCTTCCTCTTGGCAAGTTAGAGGCTTTGAAACTCGTGGCTTCTTTCACAACAATACATAACCTTCGGCGAAGGACATCGTGGCAAGCAGGGATAACACATAGGTGGATCTTCACAGCACGTCGTTGGAAAAGCGGTCACTAACATCGGACATACTGCAAATTGCTGCAGTCTTCAGGGTAAAAGCACGCCATTTTTATTTAGATTTTACTTCTTTTTCTTTTGTAAATATTTTATATCATAATAAATAAATTTCCATTAGAATTTCAATAATTTTGACGGATTTGATATTTACATTTAAGATTTAAATAATTAGGAAACATTTAATGGAGCCACCACGGCGTTTCCATCATCGGGAGTTTTTTAATTAGTTTGAGTTTGCCTATCGCAAAAGTGCTGTGTTGCTTACTTTGGAACTAGATGTCGGTGTGTGGTTACAGTAAATTTATTAATTTACTGTAACCACTACTGGGCTTACTACTGTTGTTACAGGGCTAGACAACTGAAAAACTTTTTGTTTTAATGCCGTTTCATTACAACTATATATGTGCTTAAATAAGTAATATAATAGAGATCTTTAGTTGTGCAGAATCGAATTTCAAATAAATTTTCAAAGGTTTATTTCTTAGACACTTGGCCGTTATCTAAAAATATATTGCGATGTTTTCATTTAATATAAAGTTATTAAAATTTAAAAAAAATGTATGTTTTGTTGTGGCGGAGAAATGGGGCAAGCGCGCATGCGTTGGAGAGGTGAAATCTCTTCTATCTCTGCCTCGTGACGAATATATCAAGCAACGCGGACGAAGTCACGGGTATCAGCTAGCATGTTATAGATGCAAACGCAATTTGACTCGTAACCCGAAACAAAACCGAACTATGTACTTAATTTTACTTTCCTGTTTGTAAATTGGAAAATAGTTATCTATCCAGTAGCTAAATATGTCTTCCTGCCTTATCTATCATTATGGGGAACATGTCAACTCTTTCCACACACCTCTGTTAGCAGTCATTAACACTTACTTAATATTTACCATGTTTTTCGCCATATCATTTTTTACTTTACGTAATCCATTGAGCATTTCGTTGATAAGCTCCTTCTGTGTTGTCCACGGTATTCCTATAATTTACATTATTATATGGCATTCTTTCCTACGTATTATACCTAGTCAGGTCATAAATTCTGTCACATGTTTAATGTAAAATAATTGTAACAAGTTTATTCATTATGTAACCATTTATATACCAAAATGAACTTAACAAAACATAGATTCTTATGACATTAAAATTTATTCAAAATGACCTCCGTGATTTTGAATACAAGCCTTCAATCTGCGCGGCCAGTCCTCTATCGCAGCACGAACGAGGTCCATGTCAATATCGGCGGCTGCCTTAATCAAGGATGTCTTGAGTGACTCCAAATTGGGATGAGGCTTTGAACACGCCTTTTCCTCCAAGTGTTGCCATATCTTGTAATCTAACGGATTCAAATCTGGACTGGAGGAGGGCCAGTCTTCGTGCCGGATGAAGTCGATTTCACGCGCCGCCAGCCAGTCTTGTGTGCTCTTCGCTCTATGAGCTCGCGCCGAATCTTGTTGGAATACCCAGTGCCTGTTATTGAACATGGTATGAGAAACAGGTTCCACAAGGTTCGTCAGGACTGTATTTTGATACACAACAGCATTCGTTTTTACACCTTTCTCACAAAAATGTACCTCTGTTAAGCCCCAATAAGAAACTCCCAACCATACCATGAGCGAGGATGGAAAATGACCTCGTTGGACACGCGGAATACGGTTGCTCGCTTCTTCACTACTGTGTGCGTACACCTTATCATTTTGTTTGTTGTAGGTCTCTTCTACGGTAAACATTTTTTCATCCGAAAAAAGAATTTCCCGATATTTTTTTCCCGCGTACCGCTTCAACAAAGCGCGGCATCTCTTCAGTCTCAGGTCCATTAGACGAGCATTCAAACGATGTCCTGTTTTTCTTCGATATGCCCGAAGCCCTAAGTCTTCATTTAACACCCTTTTCACCGTGGTTCTGCTTAACCCCATCTGAAGGGCCAACAGTTTCTGCTTACGTTTGGGATTTCTTTGAATTCGTGCATTCACAGCTTTTATCACTGCTGGAGTCCTAACAGACCGAGGGCGACCACTTCTTGACCTGTCATCTACACTAGAGTCTTCATTGTATCGTTTGATGGTACGATAAATGAATCTTTTGGTTATATTCAAATTTTTCAGTATGTTAAAAATTTGAATTGGCGCGTAACCGCAACAATGCAACGCAATAACTGCAACACGGTCTTCTTTAAGCGTCCACTCCATATTTAAAAAATGAGTAAAATTCTAAAAGTATACATTTTTATTTTCATGAACAATTCGAGATTCGAATTCAATAAACTTTTTTGTGGCCAGCATTCTAAAAGAAAAGTTTTTACTGTGTGACAATACTTATGACCTGACTAGGTATATATATATATATATATATATATATATATATATATATATATATATATATATATATATATATATATATATATATATATATATATATATATATATATATATATATATATATATATTATATATTATGTCCATCGATCAATACCTGTTACTTTTTAATTTGCCTATTACTGGTGCTAGTTTCCCCTGATATATTCTTAATCAATTTTATGAGCTAAATATAAAAAGAAACAATGAATCTGTGGCGTGTCTAAGTATACTACAAATTTATTAACTACCGACCCCGGCCGCAGAAGAGATTTTAGATTTATGACGTACGTCATATCGTGCTTTCAGATGTTATTTTCTTCAAAATGTTTAATGGTAAATAATGTAAAGTGAAAATAGAATAAAGATTGTTTATTAAGTAGGAAATATGGAACTGTTTATTACGGGGCACGGAACTCGTAAAAGCTTATTTTAAGTGTCAGCGACTAATCATGCCGCGTAATAATAAAAATATATATACTAAGTTTTTGATGACGATTTCCTCCATGTCATGAATAAATTAAAAAACAAACAGAATAAACCATAATTGAATACCAAATAGAGGTAAAATAGAAAAAAAAGAACATAATTTAAATTTCAATGACGTTTCATTTAACGCAGGACAGGGAGCACGAAAATTAAACACGGCTTGCAGTGTGCCATTTATAATTATTTTTCCACTCACCCATGGTTGGTGTTTCAGCTAGTGATACGACAGTGTCGTGTTTTTCGGCATTGAATAGTGCAATAATTAGAATAAAAATAAATAAACATTCATAATTAATTTTTTTTATTCCTGAGGAATAGCTTCTCCTTCCTTGTCTTCTTCATTGCTCTATACAGTGTAGAGACGTGGACATTCAAAGCCGCAGATAAGCAGAGAATCAACGCTTTTGAGATGTGGTGCTGGCAACGTATGCTACAAATACCATGGACTGCCCATCGCACCAACACCTCTATTCTCAAGCAGTTAAAAATAGAAAAGATTCAACGTCTATCCACAACCTGCCTACAAAGAATATTGCGATATTTTGGTCATGTTGCACGCAGGGATGCCAGCAATTTGGAACTCCTTGTGGTGACCGGTAAAATCGAGGGAAAAATGCCTAGGGGTAGAAGTCTCAAACGATGGTCGGACCAAATAGCGAAGGAACTGAAAAAAAAAACTGTCAGCGACCCACTCTACCAAGCTGCAGAACGGGACGTTGACGGAAGTTGACGGAATCAAACGAAGTGACGATCCTTAGCAATGAGGGACCGATTGAAGAGAGAAAGAAAGATTGCTGAGGAATGACAGGCTGACGGTCTTCTTAATAGTGAGCAATTACCGTCGCCTATGGATGTTTGCGACGCTAGGGGTACCGCGAATACGCTGCTGTCCCATAGGAATGCAAGAACCTGGGTCATTAATGCCGGAAATAACACAAGGTCGTTATGGAGGGCTTTATAGACCAAGGGTGATTGCCATCCAGACGGGATTGGGGCCTTACCACGTAGCTAGGGTTTTTCGCCTTTTACGACAGGCTGACCCAGGCCGCAATGGTTATATTCTTACTTCACCCTTGCACGGAGAAAATTTACATTAAAACTCCAATATCAAGTATGTAAGGAGGTAAATTTCGTTTCAATTCTAAGTCCAATCCAAGGAGGATCCATTTTCTTACTTCCCACGAGCTTCGAAATGCTTGCAAGGTTAAGTATTTCCTATGATTACCCCATCTGCCGGATCTCGGTAAAGGTTTTGTATACTGTACTCGTCTTTTAAAGGTAGTTGATTTGTATTGGTTTAATGTGCGCGCTAATAATTTAGTGTAAATTATAAAAAAAGTAAAACATTAATTTAACCTTAGGTATTTTAATATTCGTTTAAATCTAGGCAAACCGAATTTATCTCGCCGAATTTCGTTTCAGCCATAAACTTATTTTGGTTGTACACAAAAAAACGAAAAAGACACTAATACACGTAAATCCATCATGAACACATTACACACACATACATTTTTAAACACAACACATGTACGTAAAATACCACAGTTAAGAAAAATAATGCATTCAACAACGCCTACACTATAAAAGCCACGCACACAAAAAGGAAATTCGGTGTTCATACAGTCAAAAAATTGCTATATGAGTGTGTATCTTGATCTTGCATTGTGCAACGATAGTACGAACAACTTTTTTTTGCTCCAGTAATACCAACCTTATTAATACAATGGCTTAAGGCTTATTCTATAATGTAATTATTAAATGATTGCATTGCTTTACTTATACATATCTATTCGAATTCCGACTTTATCGAAATGAAATACAATTGAGTTTTGTTTAATAATAAACAATGATCGGGTTAAATTATATTTATATGTGTGAGTGGGCCGATTCGTTTATTTTGCTCCTTTTTTAAATTTCACCGTTTAGTTCAATCTATTTATTGGTCATTCGTATGTGTGCATGTGCCTTATACGTACACGCGGGTTTGTTAATGTGTGGGTAAGCGCGAAAGTGCGTAGAAAAATGGCCGATAAATAATTATTATGTATTTCGTATTTAATCAGTAGGTTGTCTGCAGAATGAATTACTTTTTGCATTTTTGCTCACTGTTTATTTAAATTGGATATCTGTAAGCGTCAAAGCTGCAATTTAGCAATTAGCATTAATGTGAAATGATAAAAAAGATTAACAGTCGTAGACAAAATATATATTTTATAAAATAATACTTGTGCGATGCGAGTTACCTACATTTTAAGGACTGAAGTTGCTCACCGCCAGTTGGTACACCTGGCCAAACAACTAGAAAAAATCTAATGGAAAGTTTTTCTTTCTAGGTCAGGGTTCAGACTGGAGTCTGTAAAGACTTTAGCCGACGATATCTTTCCTTGTGCTCTGTATAAATTAGGAAAGTTAAACAAATGGGCTTTGACTCAAGAGGGCTCTTGTTTTGCCCTGTGATCTGAGATGTAGTAGGGTGTAAGGCTTCGATACATACGTCGGTATGTATCGAGACATAACCACTTGTATGACGAAGACCGCACAACCTGGAAATAAAAATAATTATATTAGTCTTAATGTTAACTCTTCTGTCCTCAATCGAGACAGATGCTGGGACACTTGATACAGCACGACGATCTAGTCAAAACCATCATAGAATTGAGAATTAAAGGAAAGCGGAAGAGAGGAAGACCAAGAAGGACATTTATGGAGCAAGCAAAGGAAAGATGGAATGTCGTGTCGTATTACGAAGTCAAGGAGAAGGCTTTATATTGATGACTGGAAGATGCTCCATCGACAAGAGCGGTAGCTCTAGATGATGAATGTTAACTCATAATATTTTTCCTCCAATTTAACTTTAATTAATCACAGTTTTACGATTCCGGTCATGGACCGAGATTGCACCGTACAGGGATGAGAAGGATAGTTCGAGAACAGTGGACTGTAAGAGAGAGGATGGGATAGGAGCGGTGACTAGAGACGCGATGCCTTGCAATGGGCAAAGAAATTCGCACTAATCTTGATTTCACCCCTTCCCGGTTCGGTTCAGGAACGTTCGTTCGTTGGAGGAACTGTTGCATGGCACCAGCTAAATGTCACGCACTGAACGCACAATTTTATGGCACGGCCAATGAGAGTTTGGAGTAACTATCAGGAAGGTCGAACGTTGACCGTCCCGCGCGTTTAGAAGCTTACGCGTTACTACCATGAATTATTTTCGTCCAACCCTCGCTTTCACCATTTACCTCACCGAGAGTGAGGGTAGGTAGCAAAAGTCAGGAGGCGGGATTTCAAATACCCTTTATGCACGGATTGAACAAAAGCTATACGGAATAAAAAAATATATATATAAAATAAGACAATTTCTTTGAAATTTGCCACTATCTGTATCGCCGTCTCTTATAGTCTAGTCATTATTTTTGTATTGAAAACGATGGTAAATTATTGACATTAAATATGTAATTTATAAGATATTATATTGAAATTAATGATTTTGATTGTAATCAATGTTTCTTTTTTCTAATAACTACCTTATCAGATTAACTTATTATTGTAAAACTTTTAGTTATGTTATGTATACAATATTGGTTTACAATCTAGATCTTTACATTGTAATTGATCTTTACATTTTTGAGATTGTAATCTGTTTGTATACCTTATCAGTAAATAAATAAATAAAAAGGCTAAAAGGGCTAAGGGCTAAAATAAATAAATTGGGCTACAAGTCAATCCACAAAAAACTCAGCTTATTGTCACCGGTAGTTCCAGGATGCTAGCTAAAGTTGAATGGGAAAAGTTGCCGAAAATTAATTTTGATGGATACATTCAGATTGGTGATAAAGTTAAAGACCTTGGTATTATTATTGACAAGGAGCTGTCTTGGCGACCTCAAATCCCTGAACTAAGCCGACGAGTTTACTTCTCTTTTGTCTCTTAATATACTTAGAAATTTCCTACCGATTGCCACTAAAGTTAAGCTCGCAGAATCTTTGCTCATGCCCATTTTGGATTATGCCAATGCCAGCTATCTAGATATAACGCAAGAACAACTTAATAAACTTGAGCGTCTCCAAAATCTTTGTATCAGGTTCATATTTGGTTTGCTTAATTATGACCATGTTTCAGAATTTCGTACAAAACTCAAGTGGTTACCTATCCACCTTCGCCGGAAAACTCATATACTTTCACTCGTTTACAAATTTATCTTTTTTCCAAACGCCCCTATTTACCTAAGGAATCAATTCGAGTTTCTTAACTCGTCTGGCCTCCGAAATTTGCGTACATCTACTGAACTATCTCTTAAAACTCCTGTTCATACTTCTTCTTTTTATAATAACTCCTTCATTGTTCATGATATCAAACTTTGGAATGCACTGTCTATTGCTATACGACAAGCTAAGTCATTACCAACTTTTAAAAATTGGTTAAAAATCACTACTTATCACACTAGTGTAATAACAAAACATATATTTATTTATTTATGTATTCTACAGATATAGATATTTAAGTATGTTTATCTATTGATTTATTATATTTTATATGTATTATTAAATTTTATGTATATTATCTATTTATTATATAAATAAAATATAATTATTATTTATTGCCATACCTCCCTTCCACATCAATATAACACCTATAATGTTCTATAGCCCGGGTTGCCTGGAAGAGATCGCTCTGTAGCGATAAGGCCGCCCATTGTAAGTCAAGTACATATTGATTGTGTAAATAAGTTTCATTGTTTTTGTAAGATTGGTTTACAATAAAGTGTTATCTATCTATTTAAAATCATACTTGTAGTGTGAATTTCAAGATGGATTTAAATTTTTTCCAGTACCGACCACGTGGGGAGACTTGTTAT
Source organism: Malacosoma neustria (assembly GCA_963693495.1). Taxonomy (NCBI): domain Eukaryota; kingdom Metazoa; phylum Arthropoda; class Insecta; order Lepidoptera; family Lasiocampidae; genus Malacosoma; species Malacosoma neustria. Next base: position 18,241,591 of record OY856386.1, read on the forward strand.
GTGAGTACCGTTCTAGGTTACTCGAAATTACTAGACGCGTGACGTCATCTAGTCTGTGTCAACGCACCCAGACAGGTTGTTGAGGTAGGTTACGTTCTTTGCGTACTACACAGTAATTTACATGAATATTTTGCTATGACGATAGGCGCGTGGATTTTGAAATGTGTATTTATTTCTTCTTTCCCATGTAAAACTTGCATTTTGAAGATCAGGCATTTTATTTCACTTGTCACATTGGAATCCACCGGCCATTTTATTTAGTTATCCATTCTGTAAATTCTTTCATGTAAAGAAAAATGAGAAATAGGCGGAATAGATGCTGCAAAATTTGGCTTCACCCTGCAAAAGTATTTTGAATTCTTTTGCTTTTTATGTCCCAGTAGGTGTATGATGCCCAGAGACTGATTCGACTCGCATTAATAGCAGTAGTGGGTATGTTGTGTTATGACATACTACCTACAACTATATATTTTAATAATTAATCTTATGATATTAGTTATTATAATATAATATATCATTAACGTTTATAAAAAAATTCCAAGCTATAAAAGGTGAGCTCGATAAGCTATTTCTTTAGCTGAAATATGAAAGCTTATTCTTCTTAATAATTCTTTGAAGTATGTTCTAGAACTACTTTTTTAGCTGTCATTCAAAATTTACACATTTATATTTTGATATTTTACAATTCATTCTCCCATGATTCAGAACTTTGTAAGCACATTGCAAGTTTAGTATAAAACAGTATATTATAGTTAATACTTCTTACTTCTGGTTGTTCTCATCTTGCTAAATCTGAGTATTTATATAGCAACCTAGTGCCCAAAATAATTCATCAGTAACTTGGTCTTCCATACAGTCTTATATTTTCAGAAATGCTCTATAAATATGCATCTGAGCCAGTTCATGATAGTGGCTATATCACGCCCTACTAGGATCGATCTATTATCACAGTACTATTGTTGCCAATAAGCCTCATATTGGGATAATAGATCGATCTTGAGACATACGATGATGATGACATATTACTGTCCCGCATGATGGTAATCTCGTAAAAGCGGAAACCAACAAGATTACGAAGTACTTGGATCTCACTCACGAGGTTACTGACATATGGCACATGTAATCTACAATCATTGTACCGATAGTGGTGTCAGAAAACGGGCTTATACCGAACACCTCGACAAACATCTACAGAGGGTCTGATACAGAAGGCGGTTCTTCTGAGCACAGCACATATAAAGGTATATAAAGACGCTTCCTGTCTTTGGAGTGCTAATCGCCGGTATCTTGGGGCTTTTGGCCTCACTGCCCGTGAATCAAATTTTTTATTTATAAATTTGATATAATTGATTCTAGGGTAATAGAGTAGTTTTTTTAAAGTAATGTTAATGTTTTATATAGAGATCTTTAATTGTATTCTAAAATAAAAGAAATTAGAAAAATCCTTACTAATATTATAAACACGAAAGTTTGTATGGATGTTTGTTACTCTTTTACGTAAAAACTATTGAATGGATTTTAATGGAACTATATATATATATATATATATATATATATATATATATATATATATATATATATATATATATATATATATATATATATATATATATATATATATATATATATATATATATATATATATATATATATATATATATATGCGTTGTATCCCGGTTGCAGCCCAAACTCTCGCTTCGGCGCCCGGGGTCCGCTTTCCGACTTTTTCTTCTCCACTTCGCACGATCTTCAGCATCCCTGGTAGTGAGCCCATTGGCACGCATATCACCCGTTACAACGTCAAGCCAGCACTTTTTGGGTCTACCCCTCCTGCCGGGGCCCGGCGGAGGCGGCATGGCCAGACATTTGTTACTCACGTAAGCATCCGGTTGCCGTAAAACGTGGCCGTACCAACGGAGCCGACACTCTTGTAATTTATCCGCAATGTCACGGACATGAAGACTGCCGCGAATGCGGGAGTTCCTAACGCGGTCCTTCCGCGTCACTCCACACATCCACCGCAGCATATTCATCTCCGTGACACGCAGCTCTTGCTTGTGTCGCTCTAACACCGGCCACGCTTCACAGCCGTATAAAAGGACAGGCCTAATGATGGTCTTATAGACCTGTCCCTTCAACTTTACCGGCATCTTGGGGTCACAAATGACACCAGTTACCTCACGCCATTTGGCCCACGCGGCAGCAATGCGTGCCTTGACGTCGCAATCGATGTCACCAGACGCATGGAACATAGATCCCAGGTATTTCACTTCGTCCGTGCGTTCGATCGTGTAGTCACTACCGATGTAAGGCGTCCCGTGCAGGGGTCTTCGTTAATAGAAGTCCTTCCTCACTTGAACTCAGCACACCAACACTCAACCTAGAATATGGAGGAGCATAAATCTGTAATCTTGCTGTCAAATCGTGATTTACCAGCTCCGTAATAAAAAAATTCAAGCTAAGATATTTTATTACTGCACGAACTTCATTTTTATCAGTTTTTAAGAATACGTTCCGACGCGACACAAACAAATCACTTCTATTATTAAAAAAGAGTATTATTTATTGCTTTTTTATTATTATTATTAAATCTAATGTCTGGGCTATATCTGCCAGTATTTATTTTTTTCTTTCAAAGGAAAATGTATCGCATTATCATTATGTTTGTATTGAACACTTCTCGTAAGATTAGTAACCAATTACCTTCTATCCTATTATTGATAACTATGGAAAATCTGCCTTTAGTAAAATTTGGTTTAATCAGGAACTACAGTTTTAACCTTGAAGTCCGAAAGGAAAAAATATTGGTGCATTTTCTCCGTTCAAAGCTGGAGTAAGAATAATGACCCCTACGGCCGGACCCAGCCTGGCGTAAATGGCAACAAAGGAACCCTATCTAGGTGGTGCCCCAGTGGCACAAAGTTCCATGAACGACGGTAACTTCTTAATATTAAGTAGGCCGTCAGCTTGTCTCCTGTCCTACAGCTATAAGCCTTTGCCTCTAATATATTCTACGAAGCCTCTTTTTTTGTATTACAATAATAATTATTTAGAATACAAAGAAAAAGTAGTAGTAGAAAAAGAATATTACTTTTAAATAAAAATTTAAACCTAAAACGAAAAGTTGAATGATTGTCTTAGATCTTAGTTTAATGATTGTGATATATTGTATTCGTCACTGACACAGCATTTGTTAAAACCTAATTCTGTTGATATAAAATAACACTATCGGTCGCCTTCACGTTTGTGTGTGAGTATATATATATATATATATATATATATATATATATATATATATATATATATATATATATATATATATATATATATATATATATATATATATATATATATATATATATATATATATATATATATCTATATATATATATACATATATATATATATATATATATACATATATATATATATATATATATATATATATATATATATATATATATATATATATATAATATTATTTATTTGTTTCAGTCTGGATGGTCCGAATAAATCAAACAAATTTGTTTCTGTAAAAATAACAGAAACGACAATTAAAGTTGATTACTCGTCTCTCATAACTCTTGCTTTTCTATCTATTAATTAAATTATTTAAATCAAATCTGTAACGTAATAACGTAAATATTGTTTACTTTTTTGTAGGCAAATGTCATGTGTCACACTTCTATGACACATGACATTAAGCGCGTTAAATCAAAAGGGATTATGTCCTGGTTACACAACCTAACCATAATACAATAACATTAAAGAGATGATATTCTCTTTACATCTCCCCTCCACGATATGAAAATTGCATAATTTTTCAATCAGCTTCAACTTCAAACATTGGAATTAGTTTTGTCACGTGGAATAGACTCGTGTCTTGATTTCTTTTTCCAGTTTTTATTTTATAAATTGAGTTTGAAATTTTTTCTTCTATTATATATGGGCCGATTCTTAGTTCTTCTAGCTTTTTCCTATTGAGTTTGTTTCCATTCTCTATGAATACCATATCTCCTTCGTTGAATTCATGGTGTCTTCTGTTTCTATTAAATAAACTTTCGTTATACTTATGTGATCTCTGTGTTCTTTCTAATGCTAATTTCTTATCTCTTATCCAGTCTTCTCCGTTTTTCTTTCTTTTTAACTCTTCTGGTATGTTACTGGTGTCTGTGCCATATAATAGATACTCTGGTGTAAATCCCGTTATTGTATGTTCTAGTATATTATACTTATTCACACATTCTCTCGCTATCGATGTCCATGCTCTATTCTTTTTCTCTTCGTTTATTTTACATCTTATTTTATTTACTAATGTCTGATTCAGTCTTTCATTCAGACCATTAGAAAATGGTGCATTTATTGCAGTAAAAATTAATTGCACTCCTTTATTTTTTAAATAATCTTTAAATTCTTTCGAATTTATTCCAGGATATTGGTCCGTTAAGATTGTTCCGATGTTTTCTATGTCTAACACAGTTTGAATTAGTTTTATAAAATCAGCGGCGTTTTGAGTTCTTGATGTTGAAATGAACGCATATCTCGTGAAATGATCAACAAGTAAATGAATATATTTTTTTGTTGATCTAGTGCTTCCAAATCCTCCAATTGTATCTATGGACATAATTTCGAAAGCTTTGGTCGCTGGTCCTAATTGTGACATTGAGCCGAATTTATGTTGCCCTCTTGACTTATTCTTAATACATATATAACATTCTTTACAAATTTTTTTTATATTCTTCACTAAATTTTTAGCAGTATAATATGGACATATTTTCATTTGTGTTTGTGTTATTCCTGTGTGACACCATTCCTTGTGTATTTTATTAATTAAATCAATACTGAATTTTTCTGATAATATGATTTTCTCTCTTTTCTTCACTTTTTTATAATATATTCCGTTTTTCTCTATTAATTTTTCTTTTTTATTCTGTAATAGTATATTATTCATCTGATCTAATTTTATTTCATCTATTTCAATAAAATTTACCGTTTTTAATAAATCCTCTTCTTCTGTATTTGATTCTAGAACAGGGTTTCTACTCAAGCAGTCCGCTTCTTTATTATCTTTACCTGGGACGTATATAATTTTAAAATCGTATTGAGATAGATAGTGACTTAGATCGCCCAATTCTTCGTCTGTTCGTGCTTTTATATTCATATTTTCCAGTGGTTTGTGGTCAGAGTATATTTCGAAGTATCTCCCTATCAGCCAGTGTTGCCAGTACTTTATTGCCTCTTTTATAGCTAAGCATTCAAGATAAATAGCTTTTTTTCTTTTTTGCGTTTCATTAAGTTTCTTTGAGAAGTAGGCCACAGGTTTTTCTTTTCCATCCTCTTGTGTTTGTTTTAGTATTGCGCCTATACCTTCAAGTGATGCATCTGTATATATCTTGATTGGAAGGTCTTTGTCGAATATCTCCAACACTGGTTGGGAACATAGCATTTCTTTTATCTTTCTGAAAGATTTTTCACAATCCTCTGTCCATATAAATTTTACATTTTTTTTTAATAGTTGATGTAATGGATCTAGTAATATTGAGCTCTTTTCTATATATTCATGGTAAAAATTTATTTTCCCCAGAAATTGTCTAATTTGCTTTTGTGTAGTAGGAATTGGGAAATTTTTTATTGACGTTATGTTGTCTTTCAACGGTTTAACCGTATTTTCTCCTATTACATGTCCTAAATATCTAACCGAACTAGCAGCGAATGTACACTTTTTAAATTTTAACCTGAGTCCTTCTTTTTTTATTGCATTTAATAATTTTTCAATATGATTTAGATGTTCTTCAAACGTCGGTGAGTGTATTAAGATATCGTCTATATAGTTCACTGAAAATTCAGTTAGTCCATATTTTCTTAATATGCTACTCAGAATTCGTTGAAATATAGCTGGAGACGTTTTTAAGCCAAACGGTAGACATGTCCATTGATAGTGACCATCTTGTGTTACAAATCCCGTCTTCCTCCTATCCTCAATTCTTAGTGGTATTGACCAAAAAGCTGAGTTAATGTCCAGTGTCGTAAAGTATTTACAATTTCTGGCTCTTATTATTATATCATCTATTAAAGGGAATGGTTGTGCCTGAGGGACAATGTTTTTATTTAAATCTCTAAAGTCTATGCACAGACGTGTCTTTCCTTCATTTTTCTTATATGCTAGTGTGACGGGTGCAGCAAAAGGACTATAAGATTCTTCGATTAAATTCTTCTCTAGTAAGTTGGCTATTTGTTTCTCTATTTCTTTTTTGTCTTTTATATTACATCTATAGGGTCTTTTACTGCAGTATTTCTCCACTATTAAGTCAATTCTAGCTTCATATTCGTTAACAGTCCCAATATCATACTTGTCTTTCGCAAACACTGATTTGTTTTTATCTATCAATTTTTCTATCTTCATTTTTTTATCTTTATCTAAATGTTCTATATTTGTTTGAAATTCTTCTGTTTCCACGTGTTCATTAAAATTAATTGAACAATTTGTAACTTCACTTAATGTTATCTCTGGTTTTTCTAACTTTTTCTCTATTTTCTGTGAGATTTCTAAATTTTCATTCAACCTCAACTTACAAACATTAAACATAGGAATTAAGTCTAATCCTATTATAAAATCTTCAAAATCCTCTCTTTCAACTACATATATATCTACTATTTTTTCTATATCAAATATTTTTATTCTTATTCTTACCAATCCATTTGTCTGATTCACACCATTGACAGACCTCAAGAATATCTTGTTTAAATCTTCTCTATTCTCTTTTATTTTTATCCATTTCGAGTTTATCAAGGATACTTGAGAACCTGGATCATATGTTCCCATTATCTCTATCTGATTCTCAACTAGTAGCTTAAGTCTGATCAATGGTGTGACTATTAGTTTTTTTTTTTCTGTATTTAAATTTACTTCTATTACTGAATTGCTTCCTATAGCTTTAGGTTTCTCTTTTTTCTCTAGTTTAAACCAGCATTTTTCTTCTGGATGATATCTTATACCTTTACCCATGTTTTCACATGTCATACATGGTTTCTTTTCTTCATTTCTGAATTTATGTTCTGGTTTACCTTCTTTTTTAAATGTTTTCTTTTTATTTATTATCCCTTCAAGCTTCTGTAATTCATTTATTAAATCTTTTGTATTTTCTATTTCATCTCTGGCGATCTTCTCTCTAATAAATTCTGGCAACCCAAATGCAATTCTATCTATCATTGTATCAGCGTCCATGTCCTTATTTATTTCTAATAATAATCGTTCTTTCTTTATTGCATATTGTACTATTGAACCTTCTTTGTATTTAAAATAATGAGCATATGTCCTGCTACTCCATCCCTTACCTGAAAAGGTTTCTATTAATATCTGTTTCCACGTATTCCAATTGTTTTCATGTTCTCCTTTTATTACAGTAGAAGTATACCAATCTTGGCAAGTTGCATCTAAAAATATTCTTAATAATTCTATTTTAGTTTTATCTTTTTCTATTTTAAATCTTCCACACTCTTTTTCGAATATATGTAACCATTGTCTAACATTAGATGTTTTATAATTAAATTTTTCTAATACAAATTTATCTACAATATGTTTTAAGTTTTTTTCTTCTTCGTGTTTTTCTGATTTTTCAATTAATTTTTCTAATATTTTTTCCAAGCTCGAGTTTTCTTTAATATTCTCTTGAAGTGTTTGTTTTAAATATTTCCCTCCAAACTGGATATTTCCTTCATCATCTAAATATATCTTTTCTAATTCTTTTGAAATTTTTATCCATATTTTTAACTCATCATGCCTTTTTCCTAATGAATTTTTTACCTTTTTGAAAGTCTCCGTCTTTGTCAACTCTTCATGATAATCTGCATACATGAGGTCATCTGGTATAACATATTTTCCCCCTTGTTCTGTGACAATTGAGGTTACAGCTACTACTGTAGTTTTACAGTCCTTTGGAGAAGCCACAGCTCTGAACTCGAATTGCAATTTCATTTTGTGACGAAAATTGTCGTTTTATAATATTATTTATTTGTTTCAGTCTGGATGGTCCGAATAAATCAAACAAATTTGTTTCTGTAAAAATAACAGAAACGACAATTAAAGTTGATTACTCGTCTCTCATAACTCTTGCTTTTCTATCTATTAATTAAATTATTTAAATCAAATCTGTAACGTATGTAATAACGTAAATATTGTTTACTTTTTTGTAGGCAAATGTCATGTGTCACACTTCTATGACACATGACATTAAGCGCGTTAAATCAAAAGGGATTATGTCCTGGTTACACAACCTAACCATAATACAATAACATTAAAGAGATGATATTCTCTTTACATATATATATATATATATATATATATATATATATATATATATATATATATATATATATATATATATATTGACACTTTTTAAACGATTATAAGAAAAGGAATTCATTAAATCTTAGAATATTAATTATACTTCGAGAAGAATATAGCGTTTTGTTTTGCAAAGCCTCGCCTCGGGACGTTTCTCGTCAAAGGGCAGAAGGGGCGAACTATTTCCTTTACACACACCGGCTAACTATTGACACGTACGTTCCGTGTGTGCACACATAGTTGCCCCACTTGAAGTACCGTTAGCAGCGAAATAATAAAACAGGGGTATGACCTGTAATGCTTTTTTTATTGCTGAAGAACAGCAGACAGGCTGGGGGCCTGCTAAATAGTTTAACAGTTACCGTTTTCTATGGATATTTCTGTCTCATAGGAGTAAACAAACATGTATGATTAACGAACACCTGAACGTACAACTGTTAGAAGATCAATCGCACAGACATTCAGTCCTTTGTGGAATCTCATCAATAGAGTCGAACATATAAAATAACTTATCTAGCCGTGACTTGGCCGTATTTACTTTGCAAAAGTATAACAGATACAAACCAAAAAAAGTTAGGTAACTTAAAACGGGATGTAGAATAGACCTATATATAGTAGATATACAGAGTATATCAAACCTCTTTTGAATTTATGTTCCATTTTTGAGATTTTTTATTCCCTTTCATCTGGTAACATTATTTATAACCTAAAAATACCAAAAAATATTGTAGAATCATATTAAATTTGGTGAGTTTTTTTGACTCAAAACAAATAATATACAATCATATACATATAAAAAGAAATGAATTCTGATGGGCAATCATTAGTGGCTTGTTGAACTTGGGTGATAAATATACGAGTATAATGGAAGAAATAGACAAACCATTAGCATCCCAAACACTTGGAATGACCGCCAGTAGATCGTGGCTCAAAATATATTTCTTAGGTAACGTTACTAATAAGCTGTATGGAATTCTCTAGCATATTGTTACGGGCGTCTCAAAAGGGATATAATATTAAATGAGTATTATCCATTAAAGTATTAAAATAATATGTGAACAAATACACAACTCATATAAAGTAAAATGAAGAATCACAGTAATAAAATCAAACTACCAGCGACGTTGAATTCGCGTTCCAGACTGTTCCTACATAATGACGAACTTCTAAGCATGACGATAGTATTTTTGATATAATATGACAGTGCTTATTTTCTAAATACAGAGCATAATGCGACTCAATAGTGTACAATGCCGAATTAAACTTATGGTTAATTGGAACGTGAATTAGTTTTCAATGCATCAGCAAAGTGCGCTAAGTTCAGTGTTGAAAAAAAAATATAAATAGAATATAGATTCGAATTCTAAAATGAAATTGTATTCACATTTTAAATGTGGAATATAAAAAAAGTCAACGTTTGTACCTTCATCTATACTTATATTTATTTTTTTAAGACAGTATGAATTAACTTTGATTATTTCCAAAAAAACTATGACGAAACGAAAGCTTTAAATATGTTTTCAACAACAAACAATATTAGTAACGATGATATATAAATAAAATTTCGATCAATGCCAATTTAAAGAAAAAAACACTTGTTAATTTTCTGTCAATGAGTTGGTACGCATCACTTTTGAGAGTGCTCGATTGTGCGAAGCGTTGCTGCAGTTGAAACATCAACGTTGTGCATTAAGTCGCTTAATGCGATCTAGTGCTGTAATTGGAAAACAAGGAGTTTGAATTGGATATTGTGTTGTCAATGTTTGGCATTGACACTTTAGTGTCGAAGTATGATCAACATCAGTTTTTAACCGACGAAAAAAACGGAGGAGGTTCTCAATTAGATGCGTATTTTTTTAAATTTTTTATGTATGACCATGCACAACTTTTTATAGAGTAGTCCGATTTTTTTTAAACTGATTGAATAGCTTTGCCATAGTTACTATACCGGCATGCTATGATGGCAGTTTTGACGTTTATCCACTCATGAAGTTTCGTATTAATTAGTAATTACATTTGAAGGAGCAAATTGCTGTTCTTTATTGTCAATAGCGACGTGCAGTTATTGACAATAAAGAACAGCAATTTGCTCCTTCAAATGTATTTACTAATTAATACGAAACTTCATGGAATGGACAAACGTCAAAACGGCCATCATAGCGTGCCGGCAGCATAGTTGTAGAAATGGTTGTCACATAACAATATATTGATAATTTTACATAACTTGAATTTCAGCTAATACATGTAATACGTTAAACTCACTTTTACTATCTGATCACTAATATTACAAATTTTTTTAATGGCTTTATGTGTGTCTCAACATGAGTAAGATCTAATTTAAAAAAAACCGTGAATTCGATTTTAATCAAAATGTAATAACTATCGGAAACGGAGATTTAATTAACTCACTCAATCACTCACTCAATCGTGAAATTAGACTGTTTACTAACTGCTAACAACTAAATATTTTGATTTAATTTTTGAAAAATATATTGTTGATTTTTGATTGAGCAGTACATGCGTCGGTGTGAGTGCTAGACGATGCCTAGACATGCTGACCCAGTGGCCGGCGACCTTGCTTTTCTTATGTTGTTGTTGCGTCTCTCTCGCTCCCACACGGTGCCAGAGCCGTCTCCTTCATGCGTGGTCTCGACTAGTAAGACGCTGTGAAGGTCACGCGTGCTTGAGAATAGTTTTGGGTCAGCAGGCCTTATGGGAGTCGGACGTAATGCGCGAAAGGGGATAAATATTTATAAGATTACACGTATTCTGTGCCTTTAATAATTTGTTATATATACTTGTGATTATGCATAATTATTTTGACTTTAATAATGTTATAAATTTATTTATATATTGTTTATTAATATATTACATATTGAATTTGTGTTAAGTACGGTGTTTATTCATTCAAAGACTTTTTAGCTTTAGCTACCACCTTTGGTCTTAAGTATGCCGCCATAATAACCTTGTGTTGTGTTCCGGCATTCGTGACCCAAGTTCCTGTACCCTTATACGACAGCAGCGTGTTCACGATGCCACTGGCGTTGCGTACACCCATAGGCGACGGTAACTGCTAAATTCTAAGCGGGCCGTCTGCTGTACCACATAATTTAAAAAAAATCTTTCTATCCCTAGCTTTAATTATCTAAAATAAGAAAAAAGAATATTGAAAATAAAGTAATAGAATCTACAAGAGAAAAAATATAAAACCGTTTAGACACTATTGTCAAACTATTATTCTAACATAACAATTTCTCTATTTATAATATTGGCCAGCGCTGGTAGGAATGTGTAACAACCACTCCCGCACTGATGACCGTCCCTTGACCCTCGGGTTACAGGGGTGAATTTACTATTTTATTACTTACCGACCCTTTAGGGTGATGTTTAAAAGATAAGTTTATTCCACATCCTTTTCTACCATATAAAAAAAGCTAGCTGACCCCACAAACGTCGGTCTGCCATATAAATTAAAAAAATACAATACTTAATTACGTTCACCCTTATTTTATCCCTTCAAGTTTCATTTTCCCAATAAAATGTAGCCTATGTCCTTCTCCAATATCCACTCTATCTCTGTATAAATTTATGAAAATTGGTTTAGCACAGACAGAGTTACTTTCACATAAATAATATTACTATAAATATATTTAATTTAGATTTAGAAAATCGATTACGAATTGTGGAATGTTAGTCTTAAATATTGTTTAAATCAGCTTATTCAGCAATAATAATAATTAGAATCGGAAATAAATTGTAGTTGTATTATAGTTAGGTAATATAACGTGTCTGTCATTAAGCGCTTTCTATCTTTGAAAGACCTATTGATGCCATTATATGTGGAATATAACATCGTTCAAATGTCCGCCACGGCTTCTCTAGGTGGAGCGCATCCGAAATGTCCAATTTTCCATGAGTCTGGCACATAAAACAGGCTGAATTTGACCGATGGCATGGATTATGTTGGCTTTGAGGACCGCTCTGGTTTGTGGTTTATTCGCATACACTTGCGACTTAAGAAAACCCCACAACAAAAAGTCTAACGGGGTCAAATCGCACGATCTCGGTGGCCAGGTCACATCACCTCCACGTTTGACCATGCCCTCAAATCGCTCGTGCAGACTATCCAGAATATTCATGAACTGCGTGGCACATAGCGCCGTCCTGTTGAAACCATATGTCGTTGGTGTCCAGATAATTCAATTCAGGCCAAAAGAAGTTGGCAAACATCAACCTATAGCGCTGCCCATTAACAGTGATGGCCTAGCCAACGTCGTTCTCAAAGAAATATGGAACGATGTCGCCAGCCCAAAACCCACACCAAACAGGGACTTTTTCGGACGCTCTTGGATCTCATGTGGGATGTGTCGTCCCAAATTCGACAATTTTGTTTGTTCATGTACTCATTCATCCAGAAATGAGCCTCATCACTGAAGATGATTATTCGATGAAAATGGAGCAGTTGGCAATTGACCCTACAATTGCCAACTGCTTCAGAACACATTCAGCGAACACACGTCGTTGTCTATGGTCGTTTACCTTCAGTTCCTGGGTCAGTTGAATTATGGACGGGTGCAAGCTCAAGTCACGATGCAAAATTCACCAAGTTGTGGTCTGCAAAAGGCAGAGTTCTTGTGAGCGACGCGACATCGCCTGCCTCGGATTCTCCTGCGCACTCACGGACAGCGGCGATGTTTTCGGCATATCTTGCATGTCGCCGACGTACGGGTGTTGGTCATTCGTTTACTGAACCAGTGGACTCAAATTCATCCACCGCATTGCGAATATTTCTCTCGGCATGACGATTATGGCGACTGTAAAATGTAAAATGGATGCTAATCCATCCATGGTGATTTATCAAAACAGACTGAATAAATGACAACTAATTTGACAGATGTAGCTTCAACAAGATGGCCGTTATCAACTGTCAAAGTTCGGAAGTCCCTGTTGTCCTGTCCCCATCCAGACCGGAGCAAATATCGGAAAGATTGCCGAATCTACACTGTTAAGAAATAAAACCGGAATTTCGAGATTGAGTCCCTCGAAATAGACAAAGGTCTAACAATTTAACCTGCGTTTATTCGGTATAATGCAATTTATATTTATGTCATAACTAAAAAGCGAGAAAGTCTTGATTCTGAAAATCTGATAAACCTCTTAGGCAGTCTGTCCATAAATTTATCTTCATCAAGTGTTATTTGTATATTCTATGTGAAGGGTTTATTATCTATTTTCTCTTGAATAGTGCTTGATCCAAGTAATGCAATGTTATAGGTAATATTTTAATTTTTATTAGACTAAACGTGAAAAACCAGTCCTGGAAAACTTCAAGCTGTATCATGATCATCGGTGCTATAATGGATGGAGATATTGTAGATATTGATAGTAAATAATATCATATAGGTTGATTCATTGTGATCAGAAGAAGAGTTCTGACAGTTTTATTTCATTTGAGGTCACTCTTAAGTTCAGACTATGTTATACAAATAATAGAGAGATTATCTGTAAATTTTATTGTACAAATGTCATCATGGTATTATTCTGGGCTTTTATTTTATTTAATAATAATAAAAATTAAACATAAAAAATATTACACCTCAGCATATTAATTGAGATCTTCGATAGCGAAGCGTATTCCATTAATACTTAAAAAATCTATGACGCCATTTTCGGTTAATAACCTAAGTCAATAATCTGAACAGGAATTTCCAATTTCAAGACAACATTAACTGCATTGAGCTATCTCTAAAAAGAAGGCCGCTCATAAAAATCTCACACATATATACGTTTGAATATAACACATGCGCAAGAGTTGATCTAAAACACTCGTCCGGCGAGCCGATAATGGCGGCCCGGGTTAACGACCCGAGTTACATATTTAGAAAAAAATATTTGGCAAATGTACAGTGCAGTGCTCTTTACACTGCTTGCCAAAACAGTGGACACGTTGAATTTTTATTCGCATTTTCCATGTAATAACTGAGTTAGTAGTTGGTCTTTTTTTTTTTTTTTTTGGTGTCGGGGAAAAACCTCTCTTGACGGGTTCCCCCGGCCCGGGGGGACCGAGGGATATGTGGGACTCCGGGATTTTTCCGACTACCCACTAAAAAACCCCGCTGTTCTCCTATCGCCTACGCCCGGGCCCACGGATATATGGCCTCAACCTTTTTATACTCGTATAGAAGAGCCAAATACGTATAAATAATACACAATTGGAATTTATTCAAAGATTAATTTTTTAACATTTATTTTGCTTTAGTAGGAGGTATTATTAAGTAAATAATTATAAATAACTAGCTGACCCGGCAAACGTTGTTCTGTCATAAAAATAATAAAATGTCAAAAAATAAAAAAAAAATTAGGGGTGGACTACCCCTAACATTTAGGGGGATGAAAAATAGATGTTGGCCGATTCTCATAGATACCGGATAAGTACAAAAAATTTCATCAAAATCGGTCAAGCCGTTTCGGAGGAGTATGGCAACGAAAACTGTGACACGAGAATTTTATATATTAGATAAGTAATATTCCGTTCCTGGACGAAATATATCGGGAAAGAGTCGTAGCTGAGCAATCAAAGAGCCACACGCGGCTCGCGTGCCGCGGGTTACCGACCGAGCTAGACGCTCTTATCAATGAAAAGACCATCCAGTGCCGTCATATATGATGAAAATGGGAGGGAAAAGAAAAGCATCACAAGCACTTTGGAGGTTTTGGGGGGCTAAATAAAATTTTCACCAGCAAACGCAAAATATAGGCACATTTTTACACTTTCGAAATAGAAAATATTACGAAATGTCATTGACCCAGAAATTCCTTTGCCTTATCTTTTTAATGCTTTTTCTTTTTTAGTTCACAGTGATTTCATGCCTTGGTTAAATAAGTCTACCTTTGTTTAATGTCATGACCGACTAGGAGCCGTAGAGTAGTGAAGTAGAGCCGAGGACCAAAGGTTCTACTTATTTTCAAGTGACTATCAGGTCTAGGTCACATACGAATAATTTTACAAATCTACTATGACGACCTCGGTGGCGTAACGGATAACGCACGTCGGTACGCTCGCGGAGGTCACGGATTCGATTCCCGTCTCGCGGCCGGGTGTTTATGTATAATATGTATTTATTTACAAAAAAAGTATATAAGTAGTATATCAGTTGTCTAGAGCCCATAACACAAGTGCTACTTAGTTTGGGACTAGATGACGCTGTGTGAATTGTCATAAAATATTTATTCTTTATTATTATTATTTCTTTATTTCACAAATTTTTTATATTTTTTACAATATCTCACATTTTTTTTTTATAAAAACAGTACCATAATATTACTTTTATATAAAAATCAATAATAAAATATCATAAAAATATAAAAAATCGTCTTCCAACAGCAGCGGGTCCTTGCAGTTCCAAACTACCGGTGGTCAGGCTACAGAGTAAGGAACCTCCTCACAATTCGTGCCGTATCCAAGAGAGCTGCCTTCTGTATTCGACCCTTCAGCCAGGGACCAAGCGAGAGCCTTTCAAGGTGTCGATCAAGACTCTTCGCTATCAGACCATTCACTGACACTACTATCGGAATTATGATTGTACTATCCAATTTCCACATAGCAGTAATCTCGTGTGCGAGATCAATATATTTCAATTGTTTATTCTTTTATTATTATTATTACTATATAAGTACCTAGTAATATTTAAAAATAGTTTTGTTTCAAATATAAAATCAAAAACGCCCAAACTGTCTACGATTATAAACCCAAACAAAAATGAATGATTTTTTTGAAGTGATATTAATTGATCCCATTTTTTCGGTCGACTGTGTATGAACTGATTCAGTAAAGATGTAGAGATACGCGATATAGATGCACATGGAGCCACCAATACCTTTATGTATAACGCGTATTGCAGTTTTAAATTGGGGTTTATTTGTTGCCTTTCTCATAAAGTATTTCTAGATTCTTTATTTAGTAACTACGTATGGTGGAAAATGTTGTGGATTTGGCTACTAGCCAATGAGGATATCATCACGGAAGGAAGGAAGCTTCTAATATATTTTGCTTCGTTTCTTTCTTCATTTTTTAGGTTTTGCTTTAATCTTTAAAACCTGATGCTCTGTATTTATGTGTTAGGCTCATGGGGCTTTTAGAAGCATCATACAAATATTTAGTTTATAATAAGTAGTGAGTCTACAGTCAAGCGTGTATCAAGTTAAACGAGAAAATTTGTGAGAATTATAAAGAACTTTTGTCAATCTCTGTTGCGAAATGGCTTTGACACGTCTGAACGCCTGCAGGATCATGGTTACATTTGTTTAATACCCATAACACAAACGCTCTTCTGCTTACTTTGAAACTAGATGGCGTTGTGTGAATTGTTAAAGTATTATTTTAAATCGATCTTAGTATAAATTGTAATAAAAATAGACATAAAATGCAATGTAATAACTTGCAATAAAACGGTAGGTATTGGCCTTGTGTGTGTCTCTGTTTGGCCGACGCCATCGCAACCTTGGTTTGGCTGACGAACTTTTGCCTTGATCCTCCGTCGGGTTGCGCCTGCGCACTAATTCTGCGCGTATTAGTTTTCATTTGCGCGCGAGATCTAGAAGGGAGAATGGGAACTTTTAGTAACAAACATGCATACGCAGAGCTGTGTTCATGTTGGGAGTAAGAGGTAAGCGTATGAGAAGGACCATACTAAATGAATAAAAAATTTTTGGCCTTAGAACAATAAAAGTGGACGAATGTCAAGCTAGGAAAGGGCAGCAAACCTTCGCTTATCAATTAAGCTTGCGGATGTCATTCGCATTATATTTATTACATTTACTTTTTGAAATCTTTTTAGAACAATAATTAAGAGTAGCCCATTAGCGAAAAAAGGCGAGAAAAGTTTTGCCCCGTGGTCTAGCGTACCTTTTGGTACTGATATATGTAAACACTATGAAACGTAAGAAGAAATATTATTCCAATTTAATAAATAAAATAGTATTTTTATTTAGTTTTCATTATATATTGTCTTTAAAACTCTTGTTACAAATCTCTTATATCTTAGATACAAGAGATCTTCTCTTTTATCCGTGCAGGGGCGGAGAAATAATACTAACCTCTGCAGCCGGGGTCGGCCTATCGTAAAAGGTGACAAAACAACCCACCCTAGCTACGTGGTAGGGCCTCAAACCCGTTTGGATGGCGACCACCTTTGGTCTTAAGTACACCGCCATAATAATCTTGTGTTGTGTATCGGCATTAGTGACCCAAGTTCCTCTACAGTGTGTTCTGCTGTTGTCTGCTTGTAACTGCTAAATTCTAAGCAGGCCATCAGCCTGTCTGCTGTCCTACAGCAATAAAAAAATCTATTTGAGTATATTAGATGAAGTGCCAGTTATTGAAAAACTTAGGTAGAGGAGAGGTAGACCCAAAAAAGATGGATGGATTGCCTAAAAGATCATAAGGCGAAAAAGGGTGTGAAGGTTGAGATGACGGCTAATAGAGGAGAGTGGAAGGAAAGAATATGTTGTGCTGACTCTATATATTCTGGGGTCTGGGCAGGACGAAGAATAAGAACTCTTGTATAAATCTTGTATAAAAAAACATGCATTAATACACTGAAAAAATATGCAATGGTTTCCGACTATACTGAACAGTTTAGCGTATTTGTTTGCTAGGCCAACGCACTTTGTCCGTGAAGGTCAGGCACCAGGTCATTGTCTAGGCTAATGTTTAGGGTAGGTCCATTGAATTGAAAATCTGCCAGATGATATTCGTGTTGTATTAAGACAGATTATTTAAGACGCGTTACAGAGGTCATAAGTTCAATGGCCATTATAGTAATGTTGCATGTTGCATACCATTAGCTGTCAAAGATATGTGTCAAACATCTCCTAGAATGACAGCTGTCACTTGTGCAATTGTCGTCCTCCTTCATAGTAAAGATCACTACAGTTGTACTAAAATTGCACTATAAAATATTAAATACTAAGAAGTAATAAAATAATAAATAATAAAAACAACAAACTTTTATTAAAATAATACAGCCATGGTGAAGCATTTTTCAGGTTTTCGGTAAATACTCGTAACATTTTACAATATGCAAATAAGGCGAGAGAAACTAGAACCGAGGACTTTAAAGTCCGTATTCACTTAACTAAAATTAACTTACTTACTGCGTGTTACTTAAAAATAAAATTAATTTGAATCTTTTATTTTAGGGTGTCTGTCCTTTTATATAGTTGTGAAGCATGGTTTCTGCAAAAAGCTACTGCGTATCACGGAGATGAATAGGTTCCTGTACCTATATGCGGACAGCAGCGTGTTCACGGTGCCCCTGGCGTTGCAAACATCCATAGGCGACGGTAACTGTTTACTATTACGTGGGTCATCACCCTATCCGCTGTAGCTCAGTAATAAAAAAATATTCCGTTGGACATATAGAGGGACATGGAAAGCTCGTATTAGGAACACTCGCACCTGGGGTAGCCTTCATTTCCGTGACGTTACGGACAAATTGTAAGAAAGTTGTTTGATGGTACAGCCACGTTATTATGTTACCGAATGTTTTCGTGGGTATAAAATGTCCACGTCACACGTCACTTCCGTTGAATCTTAGCAGGTGGAGTAGATCGAAAAAGAGAAGGTTGTCGTTGTAAGGAGATATACGAGCTAGTGGACTTACTATCCAGTATGCCGAAGACCGCGTAAAGTGGAGTAGATAAACTTCGAAAGCGCAGCCTGGTCACCAGAGCATTAGTTTTGGTTGCATCCGGGATTTAACGATAAGGTGATGATGTTGATATTCTAATTTTGATATAATGTCATTTTCTCGTGGAATATATTTAAACATGGACACACTTAAAATGGTGAACAAAATGAACTGATCGTTGACCGCAAGGTTGGGTTTCGGTCAGTCTAGACCGGACGCGAGGAGCTAGGCGCTCGTGCTATTCTTTGAATTTATAATGCGTAATCAAGATTCAAGTAACAAAGTAGTTATTTGGAACTAACGACGCCATTGGTTTTTTTTTCGTATGTTTCAGATAGGCAATATAGATAGGCAATATATTTCCAATAATATTTTTATATAGATATTAGTTATAACATTATTTAGAACCTTTGAATTACTAAACCTTTTTGGTTGTGTTATGGAGGCTATAAGTAAATATATCTTGACAATTGCGCCCCTCAATCTCTCTGTGCAGGGGCGGAGGAAGAATACAAACCCCTGCGGCTGGAGTCGCCTGTCATAAAAGGCAAACAACCCTAGCTAGGTGGTAGGGCTCAAAGCCCTTCTGAATGGCAGCCACCCCTGGTTTCTAAATATGAAGCCATAATAACCTTGTGTTGCGGCAGAAAAAATTCAGGTTTCAGTTTTCAGTTCCCCTAAGCGGATGGCAGCGTGTTGGCGGTGCCTGCGTCGTCAACCATCATTAGTCATTAAGCGGGCCGTCAGCCTGTTTGCCATTCTACATTTATGAAAAAAATAACACAGCACCGTCTAGTTTGAAAGGAAGCAGCGAAGCGCTTGTCTATAGCTTGTAATATACCAGAAAACATATTTCAGTTATATAGTACCCATACATCGATATCAACAAGTATATACTCAATAGTTTTTTTTTTAGTAAATGCATAAACTTGGGTTGGAAATATAATCACTGTTGAAGTGTTAAATCCATTGCACGGAGGTCGTTATATCAAATTACTTAAATGTGGAAATAATATAAGAAAACTTGTTGTTACGACTCATTCTTCCTTTATGTACTGGTACTTCCATCATCCAAAGCTGGAGCCAAGGGTCCACTGTAGAGTACGATCACAAGGATTTTTTTTGTCAATGATTAGTTACTCTTTCTTCTATTGAAAAAGATGTGGTTTGATTTAGTTCTTGCAGCGAATTACCTTCCAAACCCTGAACGTTAAAATCGAACTGTATCCTTTCTTTGTTCTTTTTGAACTAGTAAAATATGCTTTTTTACTCTTTAGGACAGTCAGACAGGTGGCTTGTCCAATACGTGGCCCAAGACATGGGACAGTTCCATTCTTATTTCCCGTTAGAACATATGGTCTATAAAACTCTATTTCTTTTGAATCAATTTAAAGAAAAAAAAAATCTTACGAATGACGCATCTAAATATGGATATTTCATATTTAATAGTAATTAATTAAAATTATAACTGAGTAAGTCATCAAGAACACGTTTTCTCGAAAAAATAAAAACAAAACTTTGTTTTTGATGGAAACACGTTCCGTTTTTATACATACAGATTTCAAATGTTTACGCAAAGTATTGTATGCATGCATAATTGTCTGCCTACGAGTGAGTTTCCTATCCTTGGATGCGGTCATTCGCTTTGACTTAGCACTTAGTGAACGGAAAATATAATTCATTATCTGTGCTTCTATAATAAGAATTTATTTTATTAGATTTAAAATTGATATTGTTATATTAATTGACATACGAGTAATGATAGAAATCAGAGTGGATGAATACCAAAGAAAAGATGGACTGCGTAAAAAAGGGTGCAAAGGACACATATAATGTGAGATACTCTTATGAAAAAGAAGAGATATACGAGTATATTGTTTTGCCATATGCTATGCATCTGCATAAGCCTTGGTTTTCGTGTCCACGACTGAAGGCGGAGACATAATATAACCTTTTAATGTCAGTTGAAATCAATATTTAATCCTTTGTTAAGAATTTTTACGTCACTTCTTTGCCTGTAATAAGACACAATATGTAGGAGCATGTTTGATCCAAACCTAGAAGAGTCTTATAAACTTCCTTTATTGCCTACAATGCAGGCAATGTCTTCTGCAATACACTAAAACTGAGTTGGAACTAAAATAAAGCATGTTTTAAATATATCGTGAATCTATGTATTGAGTTTTTCCTCTTTTATATCTCGAAGTTATAGAAAGGCATGACTTATTTGACGAGAACTACAAGCAGGGAGTGGTGTTGGCAGGTTGTAAATTGAATCTGCTAGGTTATGCTTATATACCAGAATAGCTTACAGTCAACGCCGCGGACCGCCTCTGTATCGGCAATCGACTTCCGGCCCGGTAGTGCTTTCTTGGGTGCGGCGCTTAGAAAAGGTGGTTTTCACACGTCCATGTTACCCTACGTAAGAAAATGTGGCATCAACACCCCTCCGGATCTAACGAGAGCTCGTGGGATCGTGGTTACACTTAATGTCACTTCCTGCAGCCCTGGCACTCATGACGATAGAAGGAATACGTTTTAGTAGGTATACTAGCGACATACACCTTTTAACCAAGACATGGGTGTACACAGGCGTATTGCACATCAAACAGGCTACTCTCTTGCACGTTCTCAAGGGGAGTGGCGTGCATTAATACTTCGAAAATAAGATAATGACTTTTGGATGCTCAATAGTTACCACTGTAGTCGGTTTTAATAACTTCAAAGCCTAACGCTTTGAAAATATAGTAAATAAACTTGTAATTTATGTGTGTTGTAATTAGTTAAACAAAAATAATATTGACGCAAGTACTTGAATTGGTGAATTGCTGGGGCTTGTTTACTACGCTCTGTGAGGTCATTAAACTATATTTGATAGGTATTTATCCCAGCAAGTTTGTAATATTGTTTGGTTTTGGACAAAGTTGATGTGGATGCGCTTAAATCAAAAATTATGTTTGTCAAAAATTATAAATCAAAAATTAACGTGGCCACCATCTTCTTTGAAGTGCTTGGAGAACGAACAACTTTAGTCGATTTTGGCTAGTCTTGAAAGACCCAGATTGTAGATTTTTGTTTGGAATCAGGATCGTAGGCATAGATCCAAGATTCATCACCACTGATGATTTCGTAGACGTGATTTGACTCTCCTCGGTTGAACCTTTGCAGAGTTTTCTTACACCATCTGACGCGGGCCGCCTTGTGATCGTCGGAAAGCAGATGCAGTATCTAACGGCAAACTAGCTTTCTCACACCAAGCGCTTACGAATGTAAGTAATTACGAATGTAATGTAATATCTTCTGAATGGTTGTCCCTGAGATGCCTAATAGAGCCTCTATCTCTTGATACGTCACATGACGATCTTCGAGAATTAGTGGTCTCACAGCAATGATGTTATCTTCAGTGAAGGCGGATTTTGGGCGTCCTTCGCGAGATTTGTCACTAACACTAGTACGTTCACGCTGGAATTCTAAATACCAGCGTTCGACAGTCCGCAGACATGCGGCTTCATCACTGAACACAGGTGTTAGCTCTTCAAAACGCTGAAGCCGTGTCAGGCCTCTTCTAATGTTCTAGAAAATTATTGCACGAACATTTTCCTTAGAAAGATTCATTTTCGTACGTGATCTGACAGAATTCAATCGACGCTGCGACTAAATAATATCATTAATCTTAATACTTTCAACTGTTTTGAGATTCAAAATTTAAACACATTCGAATATAGAACAGTTCCAAATCAAAATTGCCGGGAAATGTGGCAACGACAGAACTTAAAAGGCATGCCTAGTAGCTAGAATATATATTTTAGATGTATAGTTGTGTAGTGTAGTGTGTTATTCTATTTATTAGATATAATGTACTACTGCGACATTATGGAAAAATAAACCCTATAATTTATTTATTTACCTACTGAAAAGTAAACTCAGACCATTGAAGATCATTGACTCAGAGCAGATATATTCTAGCTACTCGACCAGAGAGGTCATCAGATCCAACTTATATAATGTAATACAACAGCTCATCCTCCTATTGGATTCGGTATTCGTCTCGACTATAGAGAAGGGTATACCCGTAGCGGGCGGAGAATTGACGGGTCACACACAGGGTTTCCTCACGATGTTTTCCTACAGCGTTGGTGCATGGCAATTTGCTAACATTAGGCGAGAAAAACTGTCTAAGTGATGCATGCCACCGCGGGATTCGAACCCGGTAACTATAGATTGGTCTCCAAGTTTAATACCACTGATAATTTAATAATTTATTTAAATATTGTTTAATATCAGTACCGTATTCGAAAAGGTTAGCTTAGTCCAAGGTGATGTGCCAACGGCCAGAACAATGGCTTGGCCACAATTTGTTATTCTAAACCTGCGAGCAGTTAACTTACAGATTAATGGCCGGCGCACTCATTGAAAATTTAAATAGTCAACAAATTACTATTCTCCACTGTCTTGGTATAACCGGTCCAACCGGTCATTTCAGTTTTTAGTTTCAGCACAAGAACCGTGTTGAGGCGGGGTAAGATTACTAACCCCTGCGGCCAAGGTCGGTCTGTCGCAAAAGGCGAGAAAACAACCCTAGCTACGTAGTAGGACCATAATCCCGTTTGGATGGTAATCACCCCTGGTGAACCATATTGTATGCCGCCATAACCTTGCGTTGTGTTCCGGCATTAGTGACCTAGGTTCCCGTAGCTATATACAGACAGCAGCGTGTTCGCGGTGCCCCTAGCGTCGCAAATATCCATAGGTGACGGTAACATCTTACTGTTAAGTGGGCCGTCAGCCTGTCTGCTGTTACACAGCAATAAAAAAAGATAGGTTAAATTTTTGTGGTATTATACTTGTTATATTTCACAGGGGATACTAGTTATGTGACACCAACTCGAGGTACTCGTGAGAAAGTATTTATACATTTATAGATTTTTATCCACCGTGATAGTCCATAGTTTTTGATCCACTGTGAGCAAACACGGCACCTAGTTTGACAACAGCTTCCTCATAGACAAATGTTCGTGTAAAATAGCATACACACTACCGTATGATATATTTAAGGTGTCAGCTATCTCTCATAACTTTAATTTAAGGTTTTCAAAAGCGATTTCGTGGACTTTTTTGATGATTTCCGGTGTAATTATTCATTTGGCCGGCCGGAGCGTTCAGCATCTTCAGTGTTTGTACGACCACGTTCAAACTCAGCATACCACCGACAAATGGTTGTTATTGATGGAGCAGAGTCCCCATAGCACTTTACAAGTCATTGCTGAGCTTGCACTCCTTTTTTTTTCATCAAAAAGCAATGATAAATCAATGCACGAAATTGTTTCAAATCATCAAAACATCAGAATGTCATGAAATTTTGACAGATATCTTTTGAAGGTTGGTACTCATGGAAGATCATACGGAACTTTTGTTGACAACGCCATCTATGTGTCAGTCCCGGGACTTATTGATCCACGTAATAGTTATTATTAAGTACTAGGAATGACTCAAATTGAAACGAATCCATCCATACATTCAGTAAAATAGTATTAACTAAAACGGTCACAATCGACGACAATTATTCTAACAAATAACAACTATCTTCAAATTGCCGTTAGTTAAAATTTGTTAGTTGACCGGTTGTTCACAGCACTCAGGCGCAGGAGGCGTCGCCCTTTGTCATTGCTTGATGTGTCGAACAATAGATGGCCAAGGACACGGCTGAAATTGACTATAGACGAAGCTGTCTATTATATCGTTAACAGGATTTTAGTGGCCCATCGTATATTGTGGTATATACCGCAATAAATTGTGTACATTTACTGTAAAAATATTATTTTTAGGAAAACATTCGTTTTTTAATTTCCTTTTGTAATTTGACATAAAGCAAGATTGATTTCTGCATTTAAAATATGCGTCTTTGCAGATGATTCAAAAATACATAATAAATTTTTGTTTATGATTTTTTTTTTATTTAACGTGCATAGAAAAATTATGTTTAAATTTGATCGTACCACCTTTTCAACGACAAAAATCCTTTTCAAATACTTATTATTGCCAATTTTTTAGTAATGTTGTGTATACTATATTGGTTTTCAGCCGAGATCTATCACTGTACCTAAATTAAGACCTACTTTTGAGTTTGTAATCTGTTTAACCTTATCAACAAATAAATAAATGAAAGCTATTTAACTATCACGTATGTATCGGTTCTACTTCATTTATGTAAATCTATATTAAATATGAGAGACGCAATAAAAATATAATGTAATGTAATGCCTACGCAAGTCCAGTAAATCAATGCCCTTTATATATTTATTAGATAAAAAAATGTGCATATTGCACATTGCCTATACAACTGATAAATGTATTCACATATATTCCGTAATTTAGGTTAGATAAATCGCGTGACTGAACGCGATATGCAGAAAAATAATATAATAAAAAATGAGAGAACTCTGGGTACAAATAATTCATGTTAAATGCATTTTAGATTAATACATTAATACGGTAAAATTAGTATTTATCATTTATATCGATGCCTATTTCCAAAATAATTAACAAAAAAGTAATTTGAACAGGATCACCTCTTTACGTCAGTACCTAACATTTTGCTTAGACTCCAATCACTATTACGCTGATACATTACACCTCGTAACAAATTCATGTATTATTCCTATTTATTAAAGAAATCTAGAATATATACTTTAAATAGTATTAAAATAAATGGAACTGTAGGACAACATTAGTTCATAAAAGCACGTGGCTCGCACAAACGTGTCACTCGCTCAAGGTGAAACTAGATGCTCGTCAGTTGACATAGGTCGAGTCAATGATCATGTTTTATATTGGCACATTTTATAATGCTTATTTTTCAGGTTTCAATTTTAAGTTTATAAAAAGGTACACATTAACTCCACAATACATATCTCTCCGTATATTCAAATCAAATTAAACTAATTTATTTCAATATAAGATCTTATGAACCATATTATATTAAATGTTAAAAAACTAACTACTATACTTTGTTTTTATACAGAATAGAAAACTTCTAGAGCTGTCTCTAAAACAATAATGTTTAAAAAAATAAACAGGTATAAATAAATAGGTTACCTGAAGTAATGTATAAGTAAAAATAATGTTTTTCCTAAAATAGTTCCCTGCGCCAAGAGAAAATCTGCATCGTATTTTTTTTAGGTATTTTATTGATGGTTACAAATATTTCAAATTTCACTAGCTCTCTACAAATTCGCGGCGGCCATAACCCATTCTCATCACGTTATTATTGAGACCAGAATGACTACTATGGGGAAATAGAACAGACTCCGAAAATTAAGTGAAGGTTAGGCTTACTATATTCAACATCAATATTTATGATGATTTTGCCATGTGAATATAGAACCTATGAACAAAGTCACGTAGCTTCTAAACCAAATCATCAATTGGTTTCAATCAGTTTTAGATCCCCATATGTTGGCAACGTTTCGCACATTTGGAGTTCATAAATAAGTGTTACGTCACTACGATAGTTCGACGACTCATGCGCATATTCGCATTCAAGGTTGGCTCTATTCCTAATAATGTATATATTAGCGTGGGTCATGTTTGTGACTTTTTAACAAGCGTGTATGTTCTTTTTCAATAATTTATTTTACTTTAATACTGTCGAAACGTTTGTTTCTGATTTCATCATAGTCACTTTGAGAATCAGCTGTAAATATCATGGTGAAAAATGTGTTTTTTTTTTAAGATTTTAGATTATGGAATCTTTTCAAACTTCCGCTTGGTTGCCGTGATCAAAATTTTTATGTGCACTTACCAGAGCTTTCGGAATTCCTATTAGTGACGTTAAATGTAGCTAGTCCCTGCTAGTTTACGACGTAAAGGGTTCTACTTAGATTCTACCCTCTGTCAGGTGCATGGGTGACATAACCACGACGGTCACGACCACACAACTTATGTGGGGTCGGCACAACATGATCTCTCCTTCCACTCTCCTTTATTAGTCATATTACGCAATCTATCCATCTTTTTTTTTTGGTCTGCCCCTCCTTTTGTTTCTATCCATTGTTATTTCTAAAATTTTTCTTGTCACATGTCATTTTTCACTACGCATTATTTCACTATGTATGACCATACTATGCCAATCTGTAACATTTTAGCTAAAAATCACTGGTGCTACTCTCAAACTTCCACATATATATAATTTCACCATTGTCAACTCCGCAACATGCTTTTATCCTTCCTCTTTGTGAACTAAAGGATTAAAACGTGGCATAAATATTAGCGAGTTTCAAAGTAATGCCATATGAAAAAACGCAGCGACTATTCATAGCATAGAGCGAATTAATTAATGGCCAATCATTTTGACCTATGCCAACATGTATGCATTAGACTAGTCCTAACCTTCATTTCGGGTCGACGAACTATGCATGACGTAAGACTGGCGAGACTGCTCAGAATTATGTCTCGAACACAACATTAAAATTCAAGGTTTAGGTATTTTAGTATATACATGAGAGCGTTATTCGTAACGTGTAGCAAGTCTAAAAGCTTTTTATCCGTTTTTATCCGTACAGGGGCGGAGAAAGAATACTAACCTCTGTGGCCGCGGTCGGCCTGTCGTAAAAGGCGACAAAACAACCCACCCTAGCTGCGTGGTAGGGCCTCGTGCCCAGAGGCGGATTATCCGTAAGGCAAACTAGGCACGTGCCTAGGGGCGCGTAGTTACAAGGGGCGCGCGAGCTCAGAATTTTTAAATAAATAAAGACAATAACATATCGACGATTAAGAACTAAATGTTGATATATAATCTAAATCTATAATAGATTATATTGCACAAGCATCGATACACTCGTATTATGCAATATCCGCTGGCTTGCGCCAATTGCATAATGACCGTTATTTTTCACCCTATTTTGCCCCATCCATTGTTTACACAATTGTTTATCTTCTGCGGGAGGGGTCCCTATTACAAAACTATTAATTTTGCCTCAAGTTGTTTTTGTAACACCAATATGTGTTATGTTTTTATGTTTAGTATGAATGGAGCTATTTATTTAAGTGTTTTGTTTATTATTATACTCTACACATTAAACTCTACAATCGCAAATACGTCTAGGTAATGATAAGAAAAATAAACCTACTGTCAAAAATCCATCTGACACACGCTGGTCAGCTCGAGCAGATGCTTGTAAAAGCTTAAAAGAGTCATTTTCAGAAATTCACGATACTTTGATTGCTATCGAAAGCAATCCTGCGCAAAAACGTTCTACTATATGTGAAGCTAAAGGTATAAGGTTCAAATTAGAACGGCTAGAAACTGCCTTCATGGCCGCGTTTTGGAGTTTTATTTGGGTCCACATGAACAAAATCAACAAAAAATTGCAATCTGTTGATATTGATATTTGTACTGTTGTTCAATTGTATGACAGTAGGTATAATTCACTTAATTTCTACAGGAAGGGGAAATTTTGATAAATATATTTTGATAAATAATTTGATAAATATAACAGCAAGCCTTGGAACTGTTATTAGTAACAGAATATGTAAAGGACACAAAGAGGATACGGAAGAGAAAGCTCAAAGCAGATGAATCTGCTGAAGATACAACTTCTTCATTATCGGGTCGGGAAACATTCCGAGTAACAGTTTAACTAAGAATTATAGACCGAATTGTCGTTGAACTTGAAAAGAGACGAAAAGCGTACAATATTTTTTGCAATAAATTTTCATTTTTATGCAATTTGACAAATTTAAACACCGAAGAAGTTCAACATAGAGCAAGTACGTTGGTAACAATGTATTTTAATGATTTAGAAAAATGCTGTGTTGACGAATGTATCCATCTACGTTCTTATTTAACAACGATAGCTCGAGACGGAGAACTTCCCCGAACAACGAACGCGGTATTACAGGTTCCGAGAAATAAAGAGCTTGAAACAATATACCCCAACATTGACTTAGCCTTAAGAATGTGCCTGTCGACGGTAGTCAGTAATTGCAGTGGGGAGCGGAGTTTTTCCTGCCTAAAGAGAGTGAAAAACTATCTTCGCTCAACCATGACAGATAAGAGATTAAATTCGTTAGCAATACTAAACTTTGAATCTACCTTATTGCTGTCTTTAAACTACGACGATGTTATTGACAATTTCGCGAAACAAAAATGTAGACGCAGAAATTTTTTATTTTTTAAATTGTGTTTGTTATTCTCTTACTACTTACTTACTTAGAATTTTTTCAATAGATAATTCAATACTATTTTTTTTAAATTTATTAATAATAATAAATTATTTAAGCTTTTACATAATCTATATCTACATCTACACTTCTACATCTATACTAATATTATAAAGAGGAAAGATTTTGATTGTTTTTTTTTATTGTGGCCCACTCTACCTGATGGTCAGCACGACAGAAGCCCACGTTGCATCAGCGACTGACAAGAAACTTTCGTCGCAAGTCAGTCGCCATTGCCATACTGGCCGATAGTAAGGAACAGCAGACGTGCTGAAGTCCTTATGGTACAGCGTACACGTACGTGGCCGGTACAGGGGCGCCGATAAAGTGATTGCCTAGGGCGTTCTGGACCCTTAATCCGCCACTGCTCGTGCCCGTCTGGATGGCGACCATCTTTGGTCTTAAGTATGCCGCCATAATAACCTTGTGTTGTGTTCCGGCATTAGTGACACAAGTTCCTGTACCCTTATGGGACAGCAGCGTGTTCGCGATGTCACTGGCGTTGCAAACACATATAGGCGACGGTAACTGCTAAATTCTAAGCGGGCCGTCGCGTCGGCCTGTCTGCTGGCCTACAGCATCCTTACCTTACTAACGTTTTAAATATTCCTAGCTCTATGATTTTCAGTTAAAGCTCTAAATCCTGGCTGCAATCAAAGTTATCACTTGAAAGCTTGTGGTATACGGCTGCCAACCGCGCACATCTAAATAAGTCGACGAAAATTAAAGAAGAATTAACGAAATAAACTTTATTGCAATAATAAATGAAAACAAACAAACACACAAAAGTACAAAAGAAAACGGCGAAAAGTACAAAAGGCGGCCTTATTGCTAAAAGCAATTTCGAGCAGCCAACCTTTGGATGGATAAGAGATATCGACGTAGAAATTAGGTAGTTAAGCAATATATAATTGACGAACTCTTGGCGTAACGGATAACACACGTCAGTACGCGCAGGTCATGGGTTCGATTCCCGTCTGAATGTTTATGTATAATATGTATTTATTTACAAAAAGAAAAGTATATATTTAGTATATCAGTTATCTAGTACCCATATCACTATGCAACCTAGTTTGGGATTAGATGGCGTTTTGTGAAATATCCCAATATATTTATTTATTATATTATTAATTAATAAACGTAAACACACAAATACATATATACACATACATATTTGATGAAGGGATCCGTACAAGTCTTTTACGATATCCTGAGAAAAAAGTGAACCTAATCATATGCTAAGATTAAAATTTACAAACAATATATGATAATAAAATAGTTTAAATTTTTTTGTGAAGAGAATAAATATAAAATTTATACACATGAATAGTCTATGATGGCTAAGACCCAAACTTCAAAAGCGCAACTCGAGACCTGTCGATAACCACTTTCACAAGAGTTTTCGATAATTTACATTCATTTGCCAAATACTGAAGATGAAAGAACATCGTGGGTAATTCTCCATGCAGACACGGAGTAAGAATACTAACCTCTGCGGCCAGGGTAAGCCTGTCATAAAAGACGACAAAACAACAATACCTACGTGCTAGGGCCCCAACCCCATCTGGATGGCACCTTGTGTTGTGTTCCGGCATTAATGACCCTGGTTCCTGTACCCCTATGGAACAATAATGTGTTCGCGGTTTCCCTAACGTCGCAAACATCCATAGGACACGCTAACTTACTGTTATGTGGGTCGTCAGCCTCTGCTGTTTTTCAGTAAAAAAAAATATTGCTGAACCCAAATGGAAAATTTTGTAGATTTATTGTTTAGATGAGTAATATTTCTTTATTTATGTTTGATGCTCTTTTTACGTAAATTATTAAAAGAGTAAGAACAGTAGTATAGTGTAAAAATATTAAAATAAAACTTCTAAAATTGTATATCACAGTAATAAACGAAGCGATACTTACATCTTTTATCACTTGCTTGCATTTTGAAAATTAATTTTCATTTAGTAACGTGGCAATGAGTGGCATTATTTTGATTCAGAGGTTCGGGCGTAGCTTTGATTATTCAAAGATATGAGAATAGCAATCGCGGCCGGGTTGTGTAGACTGTGACAAAGTCAAGGAGGCTTTACGACTACTGGGTAGGAAGAAATGTGAACCACTACTTTTTCATTCAATATCAATGTTGTATCTCTTCTATTCAGCAGTGATTCAAGCAGCGTGTTGAAAAGGTGGGCACATCTGGCTAGAGATTCTTTAAGACACTTAGTCCTATTTAAAAATGTTAAATATGATAAGAATTAAGTTGAATAAAACAAACAATTCATCAAAAACTTGTCTATAAACATAAAAAAAAAAAATTTCCTCACCTGTTTTCTGTACATTTATACTAAGTTGGCAATGCATAATTACGGGGAGAATTTAAAAAAATAAGTAATAAAAATACATTTGCTTTTACAATATTTATGCTAGTTGTATGTATCATATTATATTATATATTTATAGTCAAATCTGATGCGCAGGAGTGGACTAGCCACGTCAGACGAGTTCCTCGACCCTCGATTCCAATTTGGTGAGTGATTGAACCCAAACTCACAGACTCACACACACAAACTCATGATGTACGCATTTTCAATGTGTTTACAGTTTAATGCACTGAATGATTGTTGATATTTTTCAGCATATAATTTACTGGAAAGACGACGCGTTTTGTGTAGCTAAATTCTAACAATGCCTCAAGTTGGATGCAATTTAAGATATCATGTTCAGACTTATTTTTTTCCGTGTATATATTATCATATTGAACAAACTTTACCTCGATAAAGCTTAATTAAACACAAAATTATGCAAAACGTTCATAACAAACTACTTTAATTATAACTACTATATATATATATATATATATATATATATATATATATATATATATATATATATATATATATATATATATATATATATATATATATAATATTATTTATTTGTTTCAGTCTGGATGGTCCGAATAAATCAAACAAATTTGTTTCTGTAAAAATAACAGAAACGACAATTAAAGTTGATTACTCGTCTCTCATAACTCTTGCTTTTCTATCTATTAATTAAATTATTTAAATCAAATCTGTAACGTAATAACGTAAATATTGTTTACTTTTTTGTAGGCAAATGTCATGTGTCACACTTCTATGACACATGACATTAAGCGCGTTAAATCAAAAGGGATTATGTCCTGGTTACACAACCTAACCATAATACAATAACATTAAAGAGATGATATTCTCTTTACATCTCCCCTCCACGATATGAAAATTGCATAATTTTTCAATCAGCTTCAACTTCAAACATTGGAATTAGTTTTGTCACGTGGAATAGACTCGTGTCTTGATTTCTTTTTCCAGTTTTTATTTTATAAATTGAGTTTGAAATTTTTTCTTCTATTATATATGGGCCGATTCTTAGTTCTTCTAGCTTTTTCCTATTGAGTTTGTTTCCATTCTCTATGAATACCATATCTCCTTCGTTGAATTCATGGTGTCTTCTGTTTCTATTAAATAAACTTTCGTTATACTTATGTGATCTCTGTGTTCTTTCTAATGCTAATTTCTTATCTCTTATCCAGTCTTCTCCGTTTTTCTTTCTTTTTAACTCTTCTGGTATGTTACTGGTGTCTGTGCCATATAATAGATACTCTGGTGTAAATCCCGTTATTGTATGTTCTAGTATATTATACTTATTCACACATTCTCTCGCTATCGATGTCCATGCTCTATTCTTTTTCTCTTCGTTTATTTTACATCTTATTTTATTTACTAATGTCTGATTCAGTCTTTCATTCAGACCATTAGAAAATGGTGCATTTATTGCAGTAAAAATTAATTGCACTCCTTTATTTTTTAAATAATCTTTAAATTCTTTCGAATTTATTCCAGGATATTGGTCCGTTAAGATTGTTCCGATGTTTTCTATGTCTAACACAGTTTGAATTAGTTTTATAAAATCAGCGGCGTTTTGAGTTCTTGATGTTGAAATGAACGCATATCTCGTGAAATGATCAACAAGTAAATGAATATATTTTTTTGTTGATCTAGTGCTTCCAAATCCTCCAATTGTATCTATGGACATAATTTCGAAAGCTTTGGTCGCTGGTCCTAATTGTGACATTGAGCCGAATTTATGTTGCCCTCTTGACTTATTCTTAATACATATATAACATTCTTTACAAATTTTTTTTATATTCTTCACTAAATTTTTAGCAGTATAATATGGACATATTTTCATTTGTGTTTGTGTTATTCCTGTGTGACACCATTCCTTGTGTATTTTATTAATTAAATCAATACTGAATTTTTCTGATAATATGATTTTCTCTCTTTTCTTCACTTTTTTATAATATATTCCGTTTTTCTCTATTAATTTTTCTTTTTTATTCTGTAATAGTATATTATTCATCTGATCTAATTTTATTTCATCTATTTCAATAAAATTTACCGTTTTTAATAAATCCTCTTCTTCTGTATTTGATTCTAGAACAGGGTTTCTACTCAAGCAGTCCGCTTCTTTATTATCTTTACCTGGGACGTATATAATTTTAAAATCGTATTGAGATAGATAGTGACTTAGATCGCCCAATTCTTCGTCTGTTCGTGCTTTTATATTCATATTTTCCAGTGGTTTGTGGTCAGAGTATATTTCGAAGTATCTCCCTATCAGCCAGTGTTGCCAGTACTTTATTGCCTCTTTTATAGCTAAGCATTCAAGATAAATAGCTTTTTTTCTTTTTTGCGTTTCATTAAGTTTCTTTGAGAAGTAGGCCACAGGTTTTTCTTTTCCATCCTCTTGTGTTTGTTTTAGTATTGCGCCTATACCTTCAAGTGATGCATCTGTATATATCTTGATTGGAAGGTCTTTGTCGAATATCTCCAACACTGGTTGGGAACATAGCATTTCTTTTATCTTTCTGAAAGAT
Source organism: Malacosoma neustria (assembly GCA_963693495.1). Classification (NCBI taxonomy): domain Eukaryota; kingdom Metazoa; phylum Arthropoda; class Insecta; order Lepidoptera; family Lasiocampidae; genus Malacosoma; species Malacosoma neustria. The sequence goes on from OY856386.1 coordinate 18,275,762, forward strand.
TTTTCACAATCCTCTGTCCATATAAATTTTACATTTTTTTTTAATAGTTGATGTAATGGATCTAGTAATATTGAGCTCTTTTCTATATATTCATGGTAAAAATTTATTTTCCCCAGAAATTGTCTAATTTGCTTTTGTGTAGTAGGAATTGGGAAATTTTTTATTGACGTTATGTTGTCTTTCAACGGTTTAACCGTATTTTCTCCTATTACATGTCCTAAATATCTAACCGAACTAGCAGCGAATGTACACTTTTTAAATTTTAACCTGAGTCCTTCTTTTTTTATTGCATTTAATAATTTTTCAATATGATTTAGATGTTCTTCAAACGTCGGTGAGTGTATTAAGATATCGTCTATATAGTTCACTGAAAATTCAGTTAGTCCATATTTTCTTAATATGCTACTCAGAATTCGTTGAAATATAGCTGGAGACGTTTTTAAGCCAAACGGTAGACATGTCCATTGATAGTGACCATCTTGTGTTACAAATCCCGTCTTCCTCCTATCCTCAATTCTTAGTGGTATTGACCAAAAAGCTGAGTTAATGTCCAGTGTCGTAAAGTATTTACAATTTCTGGCTCTTATTATTATATCATCTATTAAAGGGAATGGTTGTGCCTGAGGGACAATGTTTTTATTTAAATCTCTAAAGTCTATGCACAGACGTGTCTTTCCTTCATTTTTCTTATATGCTAGTGTGACGGGTGCAGCAAAAGGACTATAAGATTCTTCGATTAAATTCTTCTCTAGTAAGTTGGCTATTTGTTTCTCTATTTCTTTTTTGTCTTTTATATTACATCTATAGGGTCTTTTACTGCAGTATTTCTCCACTATTAAGTCAATTCTAGCTTCATATTCGTTAACAGTCCCAATATCATACTTGTCTTTCGCAAACACTGATTTGTTTTTATCTATCAATTTTTCTATCTTCATTTTTTTATCTTTATCTAAATGTTCTATATTTGTTTGAAATTCTTCTGTTTCCACGTGTTCATTAAAATTAATTGAACAATTTGTAACTTCACTTAATGTTATCTCTGGTTTTTCTAACTTTTTCTCTATTTTCTGTGAGATTTCTAAATTTTCATTCAACCTCAACTTAAACATAGGAATTAAGTCTAATCCTATTATAAAATCTTCAAAATCCTCTCTTTCAACTACATATATATCTACTATTTTTTCTATATCAAATATTTTTATTCTTATTCTTACCAATCCATTTGTCTGATTCACACCATTGACAGACCTCAAGAATATCTTGTTTAAATCTTCTCTATTCTCTTTTATTTTTATCCATTTCGAGTTTATCAAGGATACTTGAGAACCTGGATCATATGTTCCCATTATCTCTATCTGATTCTCAACTAGTAGCTTAAGTCTGATCAATGGTGTGACTATTAGTTTTTTTTCTCTGTATTTAAATTTACTTCTATTACTGAATTGCTTCCTATAGCTTTAGGTTTCTCTTTTTTCTCTAGTTTAAACCAGCATTTTTCTTCTGGATGATATCTTATACCTTTACCCATGTTTTCACATGTCATACATGGTTTCTTTTCTTCATTTCTGAATTTATGTTCTGGTTTACCTTCTTTTTTAAATGTTTTCTTTTTATTTATTATCCCTTCAAGCTTCTGTAATTCATTTATTAAATCTTTTGTATTTTCTATTTCATCTCTGGCGATCTTCTCTCTAATAAATTCTGGCAACCCAAATGCAATTCTATCTATCATTGTATCAGCGTCCATGTCCTTATTTATTTCTAATAATAATCGTTCTTTCTTTATTGCATATTGTACTATTGAACCTTCTTTGTATTTAAAATAATGAGCATATGTCCTGCTACTCCATCCCTTACCTGAAAAGGTTTCTATTAATATCTGTTTCCACGTATTCCAATTGTTTTCATGTTCTCCTTTTATTACAGTAGAAGTATACCAATCTTGGCAAGTTGCATCTAAAAATATTCTTAATAATTCTATTTTAGTTTTATCTTTTTCTATTTTAAATCTTCCACACTCTTTTTCGAACATATGTAACCATTGTCTAACATTAGATGTTTTATAATTAAATTTTTCTAATACAAATTTATCTACAATATGTTTTAAGTTTTTTTCTTCTTCGTGTTTTTCTGATTTTTCAATTAATTTTTCTAATATTTTTTCCAAGCTCGAGTTTTCTTTAATATTCTCTTGAAGTGTTTGTTTTAAATATTTCCCTCCAAACTGGATATTTCCTTCATCATCTAAATATATCTTTTCTAATTCTTTTGAAATTTTTATCCATATTTTTAAATCATCATGCCTTTTTCCTAATGAATTTTTTACCTTTTTGAAAGTCTCCGTCTTTGTCAACTCTTCATGATAATCTGCATACATGAGGTCATCTGGTATAACATATTTTTCCCCTTGTTCTGTGACAATTGAGGTTACAGCTACTACTGTAGTTTTACAGTCCTTTGGAGAAGCCACAGCTCTGAACTCGAATTGCAATTTCATTTTGTGACGAAAATTGTCGTTTTATAATATTATTTATTTGTTTCAGTCTGGATGGTCCGAATAAATCAAACAAATTTGTTTCTGTAAAAATAACAGAAACGACAATTAAAGTTGATTACTCGTCTCTCATAACTCTTGCTTTTCTATCTATTAATTAAATTATTTAAATCAAATCTGTAACGTAATAACGTAAATATTGTTTACTTTTTTGTAGGCAAATGTCATGTGTCACACTTCTATGACACATGACATTAAGCGCGTTAAATCAAAAGGGATTATGTCCTGGTTACACAACCTAACCATAATACAATAACATTAAAGAGATGATATTCTCTTTACATATATATATATATATATATATATATATATATATATATATATATATATATATATATATATATATATATATATATATATATATATATATATATATATATATATATATATATATATATATATTTAGAGTACACTATAGTAAACTTAGTAGTTTACTATATTACGTATCCCTTAAAATATAGTATAGTTACTATAATTATTTAGGGAGTATATTGATTGTGGTTCTACGTGGAAAAGTGAACCAACAAATAGGCGACAATTTGAGTGTCATGGATCAAAGTGGAGTCATTGAGCCCATTACTGTTTACTTGCTTTGCAATATCTCTATAAAGCCTAGTATTTCAAGGTCATAATAATTAGAGGTTTTTCAGTAATAGTATCAGTTTTCTGGGATTTTTTAATTATATACATTAAACACGTGTGAATGTACCAACATTTAACGTAAAAGTTATGTCACTCAAATATTAAACTTTTTTTATTGCTGTAGGACAGCAGGCATGCTGACGGCCCGCTTAGAATTTAGCAATAACCGTCGATCGCCTATGGCTGTTTGCAATGCCCGTGGCATCGTGAACACGCTGCTGTTCCATAAGGTTACAGGAACTTGGGTCACTAATGCCGAAACACAACACAAGGTTATTATGGCGGCATACTTAAGACCAAAAGTGGTCGCTATCCAGACGGGCTTGATGCCCTACCACGTGGCTAGGGTGGGTTGTTTTATCGCCTTTTACGACAGTCAACCCCGACCGCAGAGGTTAGTATTCTTTCTCCGCCCCTGCATGGATCAAAAACTAAATTACGAATGTTTCAGTAAATAAAGATTAAACACTTTTTTAAATAATAAAATAAATATTTTATTTGTAACAACTATTAAAAGTTACTTCATCAGGATACAATTTAAAACTTAGTTTTAATTACGACCAGGGATGCACTTCACACTCGCTATAATCACCAAGGAGGTGATCTGTGAGAAGTTGCGTATCAGCTTTCGTGTCCATGAAAATGACATCACTGGGGATGAAACTCCTTTTAAGATATAGTTAACAAACGCATAGTCATTTCATATAAGCTGGCGTAGCAACACTTAAACGCTCAAATTGTAGGCAAATATCAGAAGTAAATACTTGCTAATTAGTCTTACAGTCAGATACGAGTATTTAAGGGATACGTAAATGTAGGAAAAAATCATTCTGTATAGATCTGCAATCTTACAACATATTTTATTACTTATTTGAGCCTATAAGTATATCGCAACATATCTTGTTACTCGGATTGCTGAGTAATTGTACAGTTAAAGCGAGTTCATCTAAAACCTTGTACGCTGTACAAAAAAACCCTTAATCTACCCTTTTTTACAGTTTTTAAATATACATACGTACATATAATCACTCTTCTTTCCCGTAGGGGCAGGCAGAGATCACTTCTTTTCACTTGCTACGATTCTTACATACTTGTTTCGTTTCGTCCACGTTCATTATTCCCTTCATACATGCTCTCCGATTTAAGTTACTCTTGACCTGGCCTTATATATATATTTAATACTTATATATAAAAGTCTTCTCGTCCTCTGCGGCGTAGGCTTCCCCGATTGCCTCCAAACCGCTCTGTTCCTTGCAGCTCTTCGCCAGTTTCTCCCACATACTACATTAAATACATCGTTCTATCTCTTTCTAGGTCTTCCTCTCAATCTTTTCCCATCCCACGGTCTTATTAGGTCTTATTCTTGTCTTATTAGATGTCTTGACAATATAGCAAGTTACGAATTGAGCAGATTTTCATAGGAGTAACCCTTATTTGATAGATATCACTTCTCTTTCGTAATTTTCTTGATTCCTAACTATAAATGAAGCCATAGAGAGGTATTTAAAATGAAGCTTGTGAAATAATAAAAAATGACTGCACGCTCTAAGCCCATGTGTCCAAAACAAAGCCGTCCAAACCTGCGCTGGCGCACATAGCGTCTATGTGTGCGTGTCTATCGGGGGCTAGAATAAATTTTAAAGAATGGACGACCCAAAAGTTCGCTTCGAATTACTTAGAAGCCGTTGGTATAATCGAGATTTGCTGACTATAATAATGCTGTTTCATATTCCACATACGTATAACTAGTATATATAATTTTTTCCACATTTTCTAGACTTCTAGAGTTCCACATCTCTCTCCTCCACGCACAGTTGACAACTTATCATAAGTCGTAGATATTAAGGACATATATATTTTGCGAAGAGGTCTAGGTTTATGTTACAATTACAACTAATAACTTACTCGGTACTCCCAATGACAAATTCTATAACATTTTTCAAGACAAATATATGATTATCGTGGTATGTATATTTTTTTCTGATGTTTTCCATGAATGTCAGTACGTGGTACTTTTTTTTTTTTTTGTTCTCGGGGAAAAACCTCTCTTGACGGGTTCCCCCGGCCCGGGGGGACCGAGGGATATGTGGGACTCCGGGATTTTTCCGACTACCCACTAAAAAACCCCGCTGTTCTCCTATCGCCTACGCCCGGGCCCACGGATATATGGCCTGCCGATCTCGTGGCCCGGGCCGGCGCCGGACCGCCCTTTGTCTTGAGGCGGGCCCCTTCTAAAGTGTTGGCGCCAGGGGGTCAGGGTTTCGTCCCCCCGGCGCTCTCCTAACAACTCTAGGAGTTGAGGGGGCCGCGAAACAGCACGCAGCCCTCACCCTCGCGGCAATAGTGCGGGCGGCGGGTCCTCCCCCGAGGGGCCGCCCGCGGCCGCTTTTTACGGCGGCCGGAGGTCGTTACTGGCCCTCCGGCGCCGCCGGCGTGGCCTGCGTTGGCGGGAGGGGAGTGTGGTGGTCGACTCCCGCTCCCGCTCCGCCGCCTCCTTTGCGGACATGACTGCCTCGCAGAAGGAGGCGACGGCCGTCCATCCAGGATCGCCCCCGACCATGGACAGAACCAGGGCCGGGAGCGACAGGTCCACGCCGATTTGGGCGACGAGGGCGCGGCGCTCCTCGCGCCACGCAGGGCACACGGCGACAGTGTGGTTCACCGTGTCCTCCTCGTCACCCGCGCCACAGTGGTGGCACCCTGACGTCATCTCCCGCCCTATGCGACACAGGTACCTCCCGAAGCAACCGTGCCCCGAGAGGACCTGCGTCAGGCGGAAGGTCAGGGCGCCGTGGCGCCTTTCCAACCATTCAGCCAGGACGGGCCTCACCGCTTCGATGGTGGCGAGGCCCGCGCTGGGGTGCGCGAGGCGCTCCTTCCACTCCACCATGAGCACCTCGTCGCGCAGCTCCGCGCGCTTCACCTCAGTTTCACGAGGCGTGGGGCGAGAGCCACGCTCGGCCGCGCCCCGGCGCCACTGGTACAACAGCGCCAGGACCCGGGCCTCGAGGTCCCATGGTGGGGATCCGGCCAGCAGGGACGTGGTACTTAACATATGTTAGTTTATGTATTAGGTGTGTAGGGCGTCGCGAAGAGATGACCAAAAGTCACTCATAAATGCTTTTTTTTTAATTTTTTTTATTGCTGTACGCCAGCAGACAGGCTGACGGCCCGCTTAGAATTTAGCCGTTACCGTTACTATAAGTGTTTGCAACGCCAGTGGCATCGCGAACACACTGCTGTCTCATAAAGGAACAGGATATTGGGTCATTAATGTCGGAACACAACACAAGGTTACTATAGCGACATACTTAAGACCAAAGGTGGTCGCCATCCAGACGGGCTTGGGGCCCTACCACGTAGCTAGGATTGTTTTGTCGTCTTTTACGACAGGCCGACCCCGACAGAGGTCAGTATTCTTTCTCCGCCCCTGCATGGATACAAAACCTGCTTAAGGTCCTAGACCACGATCGGTGGGTTGTAGTGAATCACAAGTGGCTACCGCAACTACCATGCTTAGCTCTCGCCTACCAGTCGAATAGTCGCAGAAGGTTGGAGTATCGTTCATACCCGAGTCCATTTCCCTTAATGTTTGGACGTGGCACTATTAAGGTATTCCTTATTGCTTTAGAACAGCAGACACGCTGACGGTCCATCTAATAGTAACAATTACCGTCGCCTACGGATGTTTGTGACATCAACACAACCCGTAGCGAAATTGAAACTTAAGTCACTGATGTCCGAACACAACACAAGGTTTTTATGGTGCTATATTTAAAGACCAAGGGTGGTTGCCATATAGTCGGGCTTGGAGCCCTACCAATTAGGTTGTTTTGTCGCCTTTTACGACAGGCTGCTCCCGGCTGCAGGGATCAGTATTGTTACTCTGTACCTGCCCGGAGAAAAATAAGTATGATACTGCTTAAGACTGTCTAAGAAGTGCATGGCATAGTAAAATTGAACCCAAGAACTCTGATTATAAAATGAAATAATTAAAAATAAATATAATTGATACGTTTGTAGCTCATACACATACAACTAAATTTGGACCTCTACCCGTTTTCCAGTGTAACACTAATAAATTGGTATTACTTGATGATTTGACCTCCATAGCGTAGTGGCTAACGCTCGTGGAACATCTGTGAGGGTCACGGATTCGATTCCTGTACCGTGTTTAGGTATTTATGTGTTTAGGTATTTATGTGTAATGTTGTATCCGTGCAGGGGCGGAGAAAGAATACTAACCTCTGTGGCCGGGGTCGGCCTGTCGTAAAAGGTGACAAAACCACCCACCCTAGCTACGTGGTAGGGCCTCAAGCCGTCTGGATGGCGACCACCTTTGGTCTTAAGTATGCCGCCATAATAACCTTGTGTTGTGTTCCGGCATTAATGACCCAAGTTCCTGTATCCTTATGGGAAAGCAGCGTGTTCGCGATGCCACTGGCGTTGCAAACACCTATAGGCGACGGTAACTGCTAAATTCTAAGCGGGCTGTCAGCCTGTCTGCTGTCCTACGCAATAAAAAAAATGTATTTATTTACAAAATAAAAGTATATAAGTAGTATCAGATGTCTAGTACACATAACACAAGTGCTTTGATCTAGCACTACTTCTATGGGACAGCAGCGTATTCACGGTATACCTAGCGCCCTGATCCATAGGCAACGGTAACTGCTTATTGTTAAGTAGACCGTCAGCGTGTCCCCTGTTAATCTATACATCTATACAAATAAATAAAATTGGAGGGTCTGTTTGTAATATTAAAATTACCGCTTTTTATTAAGTGCATTCGGACGTATACACGATACATATACTAAAACAACATTGTTTACAATTTTTGTCTGTTTGTTCCGGCTAATCTCTGAAATGACTACACCGATTTTGACGGGACTTTTACTGGCAGATAGCTGATGTATCAAGGAGTAACTTAGGCTATTTTTATTTTAGGAAAAAAAAAATAGTTTTTGTTAAAAATGATAAGTTTCGGAAATGTAATACCAAATTTAAGTTGACCTCCGATTTATATCATCAATCATATGAAATAGGGTTCAGCTTAGACTGGACATTGTAGGTTCAAGTTTATAGGGTTTGTAATCCAAAATATACCACAAGATATCCAAAAAATGCTGCCCAAGGTCACTATTCCACGCGGACGGAGTCGCGGGCTCAGCTAGTCAGCAATAAAAAAAAAGATGGCACTGTGAATTGAAATTTATTTTTGTCATAATTCAATAATAATTCTGTAAGCATCTGTGAGCAAGCATAACAGTGTGTTATGCAGAACGCATGTTTAGTATTCCATTTGAATACTATAAATTCTACACACGGTTCCAGTTTATGGCGTGTCCCGTCTGCAAGTGTACTATCTGGGGCCAGACCTCGGTTCGTCCTTCGCCTAACAAGGGCGTTCGGCCAACAACCCCCTGCTATCGATCTAATGCCCACACGCATGTGTTCGCTTCCACTCAGACTGCTTTGTATGCTATTAGCGATTATATAGGTCCCATATTTTTAATTTAAGTCGATTACTTGGAGACTTAAGTTTCACATTACTGAGGGTCCAGGGGTTATGGTGGTACTAGTATGTGCAGAATTTGAATTAATGATGAAATAGAATTTTGTCTCCACTGTTGGACACAGACCCCCCCCCCCCCCCGCATATCTCGCATTATATTGACACAACATATTCTCTCCCACATAGCTGCTGATGATATCGCGCTGGCAGATTCGGACAGGGGTAGGCTGGTGCGACGTGTGAAGGCGTGGGAGGAGTCGCTTGAGAACGGTGGTCTGAAGCTCAATGTGGCGAAGACCGAGTATTTGGCCTGTAACTCCACAGATCCCACACCCGTACGCATAGGTGGCGACACGGTCGAGCGCACGGACCAAGTGAAATACCTGGGATCTGTGTTTCATGCGTCTGGTGATATCGATTGCGACGTCAAGGCACGCATTGCTGCCGCGTGGGTCAAATGGCGTGAGCTAACTGGTGTCATTTGTGACCCGAAGAAGCCGGTAAAGTTGAAGGGATAGGTCTATAAGACCATCATTAGGCCTGTCCTTTTATACGGCTGTGAAACGTGGCCGGTGTTAGAGCAACACAAGCAGGAACTGCGTGTCACGGAGATGAATATGCTGCGGTGGATGTGTAGAGTGACGCGGAAGGACCGCGTTAGGAACTCCCGCATTCGCGGTAGTCTTCATGTCCGTGACATTGCGGATAAACTGCAGGAGTGTCGGCTCCGTTGGTACGGCCACGTTTTACGGCAACCGGATGCTTACGTGGGAAACAAATGTGTGGGTATGCCGCCTCCGCCGGGCCCCGGCAGGAGGGGTAGACCCAAAAAGTGTTGGCTTGACGTCGTAAAGGGTGATATGCGTGCCAATGGGTTCACTACCAGGGATGCTGAAGGCCGTGCGAAGTGGAGTAGAAAAAGTCGGAAAGCGGACCCCGGGCACCGAAACGCAAGTTTGGATTGCAACCGGGATGAACGCTGAGATGATGATGATGATATTCTCTCCTTTAACTCTTCTAGCTGTTATCTGAACATTCGCACCTAATCGCAATATCATCTTTTTCGCCATTCATCCAGCTAATGGTCTACCATTCAATCTACATGGCATTCTTCACATTATTCGACTATAACATGCTCAAGCCAGAAAGTCTGTTACTTTATAATTTTTCAATACTTTCAATCTTTCCTTAATATATCTACTTATTTCTAATTTTATTCATTTTCGTAACTGCGCACATCAATTTGCATTCCCATCTTCGATATATGTACATACTTCCTCTTTATGTTTATTTATAGGCCTTATATATAACTAACTTTTTCTAATATATAAATTTAATGTGCCTCCTAGTGTTTACATATTACAGCATAGTCCGAGCTCGAGTTGTCTGGAAGAGATCGCTCTTTAGCAATAAGACCGCACTTTGTGCTATATAGTTTTATATATATTTTTATAACTGTTTTTTTAGTACAATAAAGAGTTCTCTATGTACCTATCTATAAATTTTACTTTAAATCACCTGGCATCGTGGGTCGTAAATAGTTCATGAAATCTGTCACCGTTTCATCCATGCTGCATTTACTCTTTTTTCCCGGTCTATCTCATTCGACTTCAGCAAAGTAAAACATGTTTAAAGTTTAATACAATATAAAAACGAGCAATACTAGATCATATTATAATATTATAAGTATCGACATATTTTATAATAATATGTGAGATTAAAATTAAATAGCGCAATTATATGGAAAATATTGTCAGACCTATATTAATTGCCCATTTCACCTTTGAAATTAAAACAATGAACAATTGTTGAAATGTAAATTTTAAAAGGGCATATTTACTATTCATAAAATATAATTAACTCCACTTAGGCTCGCGACCAGTGCGATGGACTTTATCGAATCTCGAAAAGTCGACATTCAATGTTTCCGGTTCAATTCAAAGTTTGTAGTTAGGACCCCGGGCTTAAGACGATCACAAGGCAAAACTTCAAACAGCTTTTTTGCGTTGTGCTTGATAGTACATAAAAATAGACCTGACCTGGACCCGAAAGTCTAGATAGGCAGATAAATTAAACGATGTCCTTCGTGCTATCGAAATTTGCAAGAAAAAGAGAATTTTATTAAAACCTGAAACCGGTACTCTTAATTTCTTCTTCTTAATTTTTAAAAACTGAATAATTAAAAAACAGTTTGCGCCATCTAACAAATTCATCAAGAAAGTCGAATCACAATACTTCGAATATTAGCATTATATTAAAAAAAAAAACATTTCTGAGCCTGTATTTTGTTAAAGGGTAAACCATCTATGAATACTTTAATTAAGGTGAAAGACAAGGTCTGGACATACATTCCTATTTTCTGGAGCCTTTTCTTCCTACACAAAATAGTGTTGCGTACTCTCCGGATTTGACATGAACTTCCGGCTGAGGATTTTCGCATAAAAGGCATTTCATAGATTGAAATTAGCTGTTAAAAAGAAGCTATATACTACTATAGCTATTAGAAGAAGAAAAATATACATGGGACTAAACTACTCACTAACTACTCAGAGATATAATAAAATTACATATTATGAGATATGTAATTTTTTATTATTGCTATAGGACAGCAGACAGTCTGACGGCCCGTTTAGAATTTAGCAGTTACCGTCGCCTATGGGTGTTTGCAGCGCCAGTGGCTTTGCAAACACGCTACTGTCCCATAAGAGTACAGGAACTTGGGTCTTTGATGCCGGAACAAAACACAAGGTTATTATAGTGGCATATTTAAGACCAAAGGTGGTCGCCATCCAGACGGGCTCGAGGCCCTACCACGTAGCTATGGTGGATTATTTTGTCCCCTTTTGCGACAGGCCGACCCCGGCCGCAGAGTCAGTTTTCTTTCTCCGCCCCTGCACAGATAAAAAATATTATTATATCTCTCTATCCTTAAAGAGTAAACCTGGTCTTTTATGCTCGTTCTTCTCCAGGAAAATCTGCCTTTCGATCGAAGTATATATATAGAGTTATTGACTTATTTCAAATATAATATAAATTCCTATCAGATAAAAAAAGGCGTTATAAAATTTAAACGAAGCTGGAAAGCATGTTAGCAATCTCCCTGGTGTTGCAAACGTTCGTAGGCGACGGTGACCAGTTGCAATCAGGTGAGCCGTTTGTTTGCCACCTGAAATCTAGCTATAATTTCGCTAACCTATATATAGCTATATAGGTTAGCGAAATATGACAACAACGGGAAACGTATTGAATACATTTGAAAATAAATTTTAGTATAATAACTAAGATTTCAATAATCGAATATTAGTTACTCATAGGGCTAAATGAAGAACGGTTGTCCTAGGCCCGTCAAGGGCACCAGTCCATCAACCCAGCGTATCCGATCTAATGCCCACGCGCACGTTTTTGTTTAGTTTGTGACACATTACAATACCAAATGAGTTTATTCGTGTGCCATTATCGCAATTGATGAAAAAAAACAAAATGGTGAAGAATACACTATTAACTTGCATTGACATAATTGAAAAAGGATCCAATAAAGTAGGTGGTATTTTTCTAAAAAGTAATAAATATATTAATATTTTAATCGTGTCGCAAGTAGGTTTTTATCAATGTATTTGATCTCCTGGCGTAACGGCTAACGCACGCTTATGTGCCTGTGGAGGTTGCAGGTTCAATTCTCGTCTAGGTGTTTCTGTATAATAAGTATTTGTTTGAAAAAGTGTATGTAGAGTATATCAGTTGTCTAATACCCATAACACAAGTGCTATGCATATTAATTTGGGACTAGATGGCGTTGTGTCAAAACATCTAAATATAAAAATCAAACCATTCTATAAATATTGGACTTAATTTTGCTATAAAATCAAGTCAACCTAGTATAGCTTAGCCAGTGAATAGTTTCAAAAGAGTTTTTTACTATTTTGAGGCACCTGTGACCGGCGCGTCCTTTAAAGCCCTTATGCTTCGGTGACCTTTGCGAACGGACTACTAAAGTACGGGACACACATGCTTGCGTGGCGGCCCACTGTACGTGCTGTTTCAATGGCAATCGAAAACATATCATGATAACGTAACATTCAAAGCAGCACGATTATAATGTAATATTAGAAATACAAATTAGATTTTAAATATTTAATATAACGTTCGGTTATATGTAATAATTTTAGCGCAAATTTGGGAAGACCTACAAACAATGGAAGATGTTTTGTATAAAAATAAGAACGTTCTACTTTATTAATGATGCCTATGAAGTAAATGTAAGATTGTCAACAAATTTGTAAGCAGCAGCATAAGGCACAATATTTTATTTTGTAATTGGTGTTCAAATAGTAAGTACCTTTTGTGCTTTCCAAATAAAACAGATGATTTCTTCTCGTTGTTAAATATTAAATAGCATTCAGAGAATTATTTTATCCGTGCAGGGGCGGAGAAAGAATACTAACCTCTGTGGCCGGAGTCGGCCTGTCTTAAAAGGCGACAAAACAACCCACCCTAGCTACGTGGTAGGGCCTCAAGACCGTCTGGATGGCGACCACCTTTGGTCTTAAGTATGCTGCCATAAAAACCTTAGGCATAGTAGCCTTTTATAACAGGCCGACCCCGGCCGCAGAGGTTAGTATTCTTTCTCCGCCCCTGCACGGATAATAAATTTACTAACAATATTGTTTAAATACTAGATGAATTTATGGAGCATCAGATATTACTTTACATGAACATGTCTGTCAGTGCCATAAAGGATAGTTTTATCATGGTAATTTAAACTGGCTCGTATGCTCAAGTGGAACTCTAAAATATTTTTGGTAAATATGTGTACACACACGCTGAATTTAGATGTAACCATCTAATAATTATGAAGATCTAAGCTAATATTTCGGACGCCTAATAATTTACTGTCTTTACTTTTAATACTTAACAAATAAAGCAATAAGCAGTACATCTTTTTAGAACATATTCAAATTGAGTTAACTATTCAATCGTGGTTATATGTTTAATATTACGGATTATCAAACACTGCATTTGTTTTGCACTAGAACAAGACGTGCAGATTATTAGAATATTCTTAGTTATATATTAATAGACTTTATATATAAAAATACTATAAATTGACTTTAAATTAATAAAAAGGTGATGTTAATTTTTAAAATATTTTAAATTAATTTTTTATACATCAATTAATTCCATAAAAGTCTGAAAGTAAAAAGTTAAAAATAAAGAAATATTGAGTAAAACGGTAGATTTGTGTGTGAAAGCACATTTTCGGTGTAGACACTGGATGCGCAAGCGCTGAAATACGGCGTCGCTCCCGAGTTCAGCCACCGAACCAATGTAAACGAATCCTTTTGGCAGAAATTAGTCAGAATTCCAGAAAAACGTGGCTAATGACCCCCCAGACACCTAACTTTAATACTAAAAACCTACCAAATGTTTACATAATGCCGAAATTTTTCAAACACGCTAAAAAGGGCTCCCGACGCGCACATATAAAAATTTCGTGTGTCCGACATGTGTGAGTGACACACACATGGATGCTGAGTAAAAATGGCCAATCCGTACATGTCGCACCACTACTATGAAGGGACGACGTAAGGCGCATACAAGTGCATAATTCGGTCGAGATGCAAAAAAAATATTTGGCAATACGGCCCCTACTTCGCAGTCAGTCGCCCGCCCGCCAGGGTTAGGTTAGGTTAGATTTTTTGGCTCAAAACGCTCGTTAGTACCGATTTTTGGAAAATGCATTTTTATTACAACATTACTAGAATAAGTCCTTCCTTGTGTCTTTAACAGAGACAGTTTGCCGCGATTTTTCGATTCAACAACTACACTTTAACTGGAATCTTGTAAGAATTTGAACGAGCGCTTTGGAAACGCGGGAACGGGGCCACTAGTTATTTTATTTTTATTTTTACAGAACATTGTTAGATTTTTACATACCCAAGATTTTTCATTGACTTTTTTTGAGACTGTTGTGCTTTGTGACGTGCTGTGTTATTATTTAGAACTTTATTTTTTGGACTTTGAGTTTTTTGATTTCACTTTGTTATCGGTAAGTACTTATTTGGTTTTAATATCTTTTATTTTGTTTTTAATTTATATTTTAAATAAAAGTATGGATGAATATAAATGAATATAAAATTATTTCAATTATTAAAAATATTGGCACGAATGATATCGTATTAAAGAAAACAACAGTGAATCGTTCTAAGAAGTATATATTTAGTATTTTATCTATTATAATCGGGATCGCCTAGACTATGCAAGGACACGTCGTTCTATGACGTCAGCAAATAGGCACTGGCAAACGTGAAAGTCAGCCATCTTGAATATGTGTTTCTTTTTTTAAAGCCTAAGAAGTGCGCAGGCGCTTATCCGCCATATTGATGCATTTGATTTTTTATATATTTTTTATTTATAAAATGTTGATGTCATAAATTGTAAGGGATTATTTTTTCTGCAATGATGGTGGATGAAATATGTATATGACAAATGATAAGGGGCCGAGTTGTGTTTGTAATTTTTTATATTTAGATTGGTTTAAAATAAATTTTGTTTACGTTATATATAATTTTACATTGTACATTAATTTTTGAAATAAAACTATTTAATTTCTATTCAGAAAATTATTTTTCTTATATTTTCTAATAATATTGGCCGAGAAATGACAGCTGTAAATGATTATAGCATAGATCTGATGAATGATAGTAATTGCAAGTTATATTTCGTCTATTAAATTTTAATACGTTGTAGATTTATTTTTAAATTAGAACCCTTGACTTCAGCATGTTCATGATATTTTGATGTAGTCACCGAGTGTGCGTTTGAATGGTGTGGTGGATTTCGTCTCTACCTATTCTTCTTTTCTCTTTCTAGACCCATTGCCCCATTCTCCAAACCTATAATTTTTCTCACTTTCCTGGGCTACTCTCTTCTCATTTTCATCCTTTTTAGATTGGTTTTCCTTTCTTCGTTTTCGTCTGCCATCTTTCGAAGTTCGCACGGAGGTATTACTAGCTTAACTTTGATAAGAAACTTCTTTGTTTTATAAAATAATACTAAAAAAATAAACACTTAATGTTACATTAGGAAATATTATTTCATTTATTATTTTATACTTTACTATACGATTTAAATTGAAAGTGTCCAACGAAGTACATTTATTAAAATTAACTTGTTGTAATGTATATTACTATTTTAGACAATCTTTTTTCATACTATACTTTCTAATGTACACGAATATTTTTTAAAAAACCGAAATTTTATTACGAAATTAGATTATGTAAGATTTTATAAAATATTCATAGCAATTACAAAGTAATTTGACTGTGAAAATGAGTTATATTAAAGTTGTATCTGAAAGGTCAGTTTGGATATAAATATTGTATTATATTTGAAATAATTACATTATTTGTCCATTTCAACCTAGCCAGAAGTCATTGTACCACATCGGACGTTCCTGACGAATCTATTATAACTAGTTTGAATCTAATATTGAACACAATTTATTTGACGTAGGATTTTTGAAAGTAACATTTATTTTGTATTTTGTAGTTGATCTTCCAAATTTACGGCACCACATTTTGATGTGGAAAGGTCTTGAATTTAATTTTTATATGTAGATCTAATATGTGACACAAAATATATATTCCTTTACAAGTGGACATAACAAATATTTCATAAAACAAAAACCGATTATATCTATCTTATATATAAAATTCTCGTGTCACAATGTTCGTTCCCGTACTCCTCCGAAACGGCTTGACCGATTCTCATGAAATTTTGTGAGCATATTGAGTAGGTCTGAGAATCGGCCAACATCTATTTTTCATACCCCTTAGTGATAAGGGTTGTCCACCCTTAACATTTTTCTTTAATTTTTAGACATTTTTTTAAAAACCATAAGATTTATCCAAAAAATGCTGCCCAAAGTCACTATTCCACGTGGACGGAGTCGCGGGCACAGCTAGTTTTCGTATAATTATTTGCACAAGAGAGGATAAAGGAGAGATAAAGGAAGGGGAACAATATAAAATGGAGCAATTTTCAACATACTGCAGGCTCAATAATATGCGAAGAATTTTTTTATAATTCTCTCTAGTATTAAACCTGTATTATATATATCTAGCATGGTGACTCCCGTATTCGATTGCCGTGTCAAGTCTGGGTGTTTATGAATTATATGTTGTTATTTACAAAAAAAAACTATTTATTGAAATATTGTGAGTTAGTAATCATTATATTAAAAGTAAGTTATATGTCATAAATTTTTACATTTATGTTTAATAAAGTTTATTTTAAATGATAATGTTAACATATTACTTACGATTTTGCAAAAAGGATATGCTATAATGTATTATTGTATTTTTGATAAATAAATAAATAGGATACGTACTAGCTAAGTGGCATCACACTCGGAGACTAACCTAGATGTGCCGGGTTCGAATTTCAAGATGACGCACACCACTTGGGCAATTTTCTTTGTTTACTATGATTATTGCAATATATATAATATTTTTTATTGTTGCTAGGCAGCAGACAGGCTGACGGCCCGCTTAGAATTTACCATACCGTCGGCTATGGGTGTTTGTAACGCCAGTGGCATCGCGAACACGCTGCTGTCCCATAAGGGTACAGGAACTTGGGTCACTAATGCCGGAACACAACACAAGATTATTATGGCGGCAAACTTAAGACCAAAGGTGGGTTGTTTTGTCGCCTTTTACGACAGGCCGACTCCAGCCGCAGAGGTTAGTATTCTTTCAGAACACAAGCGCTATGCAGCTTAAGGACTAGATGGCGCTATGTGAATTGTCACACTATAGTTATTTATTGAAATTATTCTAAACTAGCCGTTTCCGCCCGCTTCGCTGGTCGAATAACAGAAAAAAGTAAATCGAAAAAATATGATAAGTTTTCATATGCATGCACGCGCTACACCGCTTGCTTCACTTCTCCGTGCCAAGAAAACACACATCACTAAACACGTGGTGCTTATCCTTATTTCTTAAAACTTTAATAACTTTATATTAAATGAAGATATTACAATAGTTTTTTAAAGAGCCAAGTATCTGAGAAATATTCTTCTTCGTCGTGTTCTTCATTCAAGAAGGTCGTGCCCGTCTTGATAAGCATTTACGGAGACGCTGACGAACTGCCTCCACACCACTCTGTCCTCGGCCTGTTTCAGAGCTGCAGGCAAAGTGAGCCCCGTGATAGCCTTAATTTGATCCGACCACCGGGTTGGTGACCGTCCTCTGGGCCTTTTCCCCTCTATTTTGCCTAGCACTATCTATCGATCTAAGAAATAAAACTTAGAAAATTTAATTGAAATATAACCAGTAGTTTTGTCATGATGCGCGTACGACTGCAGGCCCCTATCATTTTCCCCACCAGACTCCCCCACTAGACCACTATCCGTACAGGGTCGGAGAAAGAATACTAACCTCTGCGGCTGGGGTCGGTCTGTTGTAGAAGGCGACAAAACAACTTATGGGATAGCAGCGTGTTCGCGATGCCACTGGCGTTGCAAACACCCATAGGCGACGGTAACTGCTAAATTCTAAGCGGACCGTCATCCTGTCTGCTATCCTATAGCAATAAAATAATAATATTTAAATAGATGAACGAATCTTTCCTCTTAAAATATTAATAAAGATTAAATTGTTTAAAAAATAATAACCTATGGTGTCCTAAAGAGAACAGCTAGTATACCCGTCACACTTGTCGAAGGTGGATTGGCGGGTTTCAAATACTTGATTTCGGTACGCAGGGACCCTGCGTACTCAGGATGTTTCCTCAATTTTGTTACAATTAGGCGAGAAGCACATTAGGCGAGAAAATAGCCTAAGCGACTTCGAACCTGGGACCACTAAATTGCATTCCAAGTTTAATACCACCGAGCTACCTTAAATTGTCTATTAGTATACGAAAAGAGAAAATATGGTGATCTGATCGATAATAAATAAATCAGTTTATGTTTCTTGTGAACAGCCAAAACAGTGATCGTTTCAATGTTGGTTAGGTGGTCGTTTAACTTTGTTTTTCAAATGACACGATAGTTGTTCGTGTCTTGTTGTTTGTGTCTTGTATCTGATTGGAGTCTGGGGTTCGCTAAACGTCGATGTAAAAATTGTTGTCTGCGAAATCTATGCGCCGGCGCTGGTTTGGTAAGTTATGAAATTCAGTGCCATCGGTAGGACCTGATTCATTTAAGCAGTGCTAAGCCTCTAACTCCTTAAGCTTTGAAGCTTTTGGGTTTGAGTTTTTTTGCTACTGACAAGGAAAATAGAGCATATCCTTTTTTCAATATCCCTATAATATTTACTGTGTATGTTAGATGAAAAAAGATGTTATAGATTTAGCTGAGTTTAGTTTTGATATGGGCAGCTACTGTTCCAACCTTACAAGTATTTATTTAACTTAAAGGAAACTATATATTAGAATCTCATTCGTTGATTAGTAGCAACCGTTAGCTCAGCTCAGAAAGATGCTAACGAAAGACTAGGTACCCAAGTAGCATAACACTTGAGATCTACCTAAATATCACAGGTTCGAAATCCACGATGGCGTGGGCCGCTTAGACAGTTTATCTTGTCTCATAATATATTATAATACAATTGTCACATACGCGAGGAAACTTGCATATTGAGATCACCGGTGTAACCTGCTGTTCCTTCCAGGGGAAGGTCCAAGCCCAGCTGTGGGACGTCATGAGTTATCTATACAAATAAATAAAATTGGAGCGTATGTTTGTAATATTAAAATAACCGCTTTTTACTAAGTGAATTTGGATGTATACACGGTAATATATAACAAAACAACATTTTTTACAATTTTTGTCTGTCTGTTTGTGTCGGCTTATCTCTGAAATGGCTAGAGTAAGTAACTTTGGCTACTTTTATTTTAGAAAAAAAAAATTAGGATATCACGAATTATTTGTTTTCTGTTATTCGCCTGCAAAGCGAGCAGGAACGGCTAGTTATTAATATGTTAGCTGGTAAATGAGTTTGACTTGGCACTTTTACATCCTATTCTGAATTTAAATAAATCTTATAAATATTATATATTCCAATATAAGATCCAATATGAGTTGGCTTTTCTTACTTAATCATAAAAATATTTAGAATTAGATATATGTTATGTTAGACAAAAAAAATAAGAGAATATTATCTCAGCAGGATAGGATCTGTGTCGTGAAGATCATGCTTTGTACTCGTTCAAGGAACTTTTATCTGATCCCAGTCGCAAATAATTTCAATAGATGGCACTTTTGACACCAAATGTGTTTTCATCGGGACAATGACTGATTTTATAACTATATACACAGATTTAGAACCCAAAAGATATCTGGATTTTTTCTTTTTGTAGCGCGATTGGAAGGTGTTAATCGCAAATATGCTCGTGATGTCTCTTTTATTGATGTGAACAGCAGATAAACTAACGGCCCATTTGTATAATTAGGGATGTTAGCGGTGCTAGAGCCACCACCAACACGCTGCCGCCCGCGAAAGTGTACTATAACCTGGGTAACTTATGCTGGGACACAATACAAGGTTATTATGGCGGCATATTTAGATACTAGGGATGCTATTAAGAGGACTTGCGGTCCTATCACCTAGCTAAGGTTGTTTTGTGGCCTTTTACAACAGGCTGCTCCCGGTCGCAGGGGTCTGTATTCTTAATCCGCCCTTGCACGAAGAATGTATTGGCTCAAAAAGTACGTAGTTTTGTTACGGCTCTTTGACTCTGGTTATAAAGTAAAAGTAGGTAGATTAATAGAGAAATATATAAGTTTTAAGTGGAAAGAGATATAAGTATAAAGTAAAAAGTTTTTTCACATATAGAGATATCTGGCGTGACGGCTAACCCAGGTCGGTACGCTTACGGAAGTTGCTTTTGTATAATATGTATTTATTTACAAGAGAAAAGTATATATGTAATTTAGTTTAGGACAATTTAGTTTTGGACTAGAGGGCGTTGTGTGTAATGTCCCAATATATTTAATGATTTTAAAATAAAAACGATCCAACAGACTAGCCACTTTTCAATTTAAATAACGAAATACCAGACATGTGGAAGTGTTACTTCCGTGAGTGCTCGCTCGTGCTGATGCAAGGTGCCACTTGCATCTTGCACTAATGATAAATAGTATTAACGTCGCGTTAACTTACACATTAACAACGCATCGATGGTACAATGTATTGCCCTGATACTTTTCGAGAAGCTGATAATAGGTCCGCCTGTCATTGCGTTTTTGTTTATCATTTTTAGTAGAATTAAAACGTCGGTGAAAAGGATTATGTAAGTCCTTGGCCTTAGAACAGCTTTTGAATTAATTTATGTTTAATTTCTGTTATTGCGGGAAAATTATAGTATATAGCAACATATGAAACAATAATTTTTTTAAATAATTTTATGCAATCAGATTTTTTAAACACTACTTCATGTAAATTTATATCGCATGGCTTTTTACACACACAATAGACGGATACACTAGAAAACCATTGAAATTAAACAAATATGTAATTCCCCGTCATTATACACTTGCTAGCATGGTATAGAAATTACCATTATTCCCAACTGAGCTCTACAACAAAGCCTTTTATTCCCAAACAGAAATAGGGCCTTTCTAGGATGTCAAGGAACAAATGGGTTACTCTTATCTATAGTTCAACGAGAGGTTAACTGGTAGAACTATGGTACACTTGGAGACCAGAGTGGATTCGGTCCCGGATACGAATCTCATGGCCGCATGTACCTAATTTGCATATTATAGCACAATCATTATGTACCGACGATGAAGGAAAACATCATGCATCATCACCGGTGATCTCGGTATGTAACCCGCCAATCCGCCCTAGACCAGCGTGGCCGGTATACTGTCCGTTCTCTACAGAGCGAGGCCGAGCCCAGCAGTGGGACCTTAAGCGCTGTTATTATCAAGGGCACCTATCGATTTTTCCTTTAGGCAAAGACCAACAGCAAAACGCTAATTTTGTTTGACCCTGTATAACATGTCCATATAACACTTATATATACACTATATAAATACATTATTATGATATTTGGCAACCTCCGTGGTGTATGTATGTATTTAAAATAAAAAGTAATTTATCAGTTGTCTAGTACCCATAACACAAATGCTATAATATTTACTATGGGACTAGAATGCGCTGTGTGAATTGTGCCAGTATATTTATTCTATTTATTTATTTATATATAAAAAGCAAGTTATTAAATAGCAGCAATAAACAAAACTCGACTGGGATCTAAGAACACCGGCTGCTTGGAATAGGCTTCCGTAATCAAACATGTTGTGCGACAAGGACGACAACTCGTCGTCCACTATGTGAAACTATTCTTAGCTTCATAAAACAATAAAGATTGTATTACTTGATTGCGCTGGCGCACAAAAATCCACCTTGTTGCGTCGCAAATAGATTTAATATGTATTATCTATTATTCAAATAAAAGACGTATATTATTCGATGTCCTCTGTAGAGTAACGGCTAACGCATTTCGGTACGCTAGCGTAGGTCACAGGTTCGACTCCCGTTTCGAAAGAAAAATATATATGTTGTATATTCGTTTTCTAGTACCCATAACACATGTAATATGCTATTTCGGGACTAGATGGTGTGGTATATTATTATTTATTATTATTATATCTTAAAATTTTCATGGTTATTATCAAAACAATTGTATCTAAATAGTATATCATTTATATTAAGGTTAAAATTAATAATTTTTAATATTCCATCAGGTTACAGAAATTCTATTGAGGAATATTAATAATATTTAATCTGCACTCATTTTTACTTCTCTTTTAAAACAATTTGTACGTTTACTCTATATATATACCTAGTCAGGTCATAAGTATTGTCACACAGTAAAAACTTTTCTTTTAGAATGCTGGCCACAAAAAAGTTTATTGAATTAGAATATCGAATTGTTCATGAAAATAAAAATGTATAACTTTTAGAATTTTACTCATTTTTAAATATGGAGTGGACGCTTAAAGAAGACCGTGTTGCAGTTATTGCGTTGCATCGTTGCGGTTACGCGCCAATTAAAATTTTTAACATACTGAAAAATTTGAATATTACCAAAAGATTCGTTTATCGTACCATCAAACGATACAATGAAGACTCTAGTGTAGATGACAGGTCAAGAAGTGGTCGCCCTCGGTCTGTTAGGACTCCAGCAGTGATAAAAGCTGTGAAGGCACGAATTCAAAGAAATCCCAAACGTAAGCAGAAACTGTTGGCCCTTCAGATGGGGTTAAGCAGAACCACGGTGAAAAGGGTGTTAAATGAAGACTTAGGGCTTCGGGCATATCGAAGAAAAACAGGACATCGTTTGAATGCTCGTCTAATGGACCTGAGACTGAAGAGATGCCGCGCTTTGTTGAAGCGGTACGCGGGAAAAAAATATCGGGAAATTCTTTTTTCGGATGAAAAAATGTTTACCGTAGAAGAGAGCTACAACAAACAAAATGATAAGGTGTACGCACACAGTAGTGAAGAAGCGAGCAACCGTATTCCGCGTGTCCAACGAGGTCATTTTCCATCCTCGCTCATGGTATGGTTGGGAGTTTCTTATTGGGGCTTAACAGAGGTACATTTTTGTGAGAAAGGTGTAAAAACGAATGCTGTTGTGTATCAAAATACAGTCCTGACGAACCTTGTGGAACCTGTTTCTCATACCATGTTCAATAACAGGCACTGGGTATTCCAACAAGATTCGGCGCCAGCTCATAGAGCGAAGAGCACACAAGACTGGCTGGCGGCGCGTGAAATCGACTTCATCCGGCACGAAGACTGGCCCTCCTCCAGTCCAGATTTGAATCCGTTAGATTACAAGATATGGCAACACTTGGAGGAAAAGGCGTGCTCAAAGCCTCATCCCAATTTGGAGTCACTCAAGACATCTTTGATTAAGGCAGCCGCCGATATTGACATGGACCTCGTTCGTGCTGCGATAGACAACTGGCCGCGCAGATTGAAGGCTTGTATTCAAAATCACGGAGGTCATTTTGAATAAACTTTAATGTCATAAGAATCTATGTTTTGTTAAGTTCATTTTGGTATATGAATGGTTACATAATGAATAAACTTGTTACAATTATTTTACATTAAACATGTGACAGAATTTATGACCTGACTAGGTATATATATATATATATATATATATATATATATATATATATATATATATATATATATATATATATATATATATATATATATATATATATATATATATATATATATATATATATATATATATATATATTAAGAGTCTATCTAATAATCAATACGAAGAACAACATTCCTAGCGGGCAAAGTATATATTTATATTATTACTGATAACTTAGTTGACACCGGGTAAAACCACAAGCTAAGGAAGCCGCTTCAAAAGTCTGATAGCTAAATATATTGTACAGCCAATGCATAAGTTATGAATGTAATAAAGACGAAGCTTACATACAACGTAGGTCACTAGGCTCAAGGCTGCGTGACTCAGAATAAGGGCTTGCAAATGTTTTCCTTATAGAACTGCTGTACTCTTCTTTCAAAGAAACACGTGCTTTATATTTCATTTTTTAGAAAAGACATTACTTTGTACTTTGTATCAAAAATATACCATGATTAATGTCATATATTAGTAAAAAAAAAAAAAATTCGAGAGGAAAAACACTGCACAATACAACTGATAAAAGAATTGTATTTCCATTTTGTAAAATATAATCACGGAAAAATGCTCACTATATGGCTGCAAAAGTATATAATAGTATTCTCCAGAATTTAAATGACATCATTTGAAAAATGTTTTTATTCAATGTATGAATTTTTAGAATATATAAAGGACATGGCTAATTAATAAATAGTATAATTAAACTTTAAATGTATGTATGATTATCAACAAATAATGTTTGAATTGTATAATTTGAATAAAAATTTTGCACGCCTTAGAGCTATAAGAATTTAGTGTAACTCAATATATGTAAATTGTAACACCATAATTATCTATATCTGCAAATAAGTAAACTATTTGACTGGTCATAAGTTTTTTGTTGTTATGAAAATTGCACAATATAATTTTTGTTCAATTTTTATGTTAAACTCAAAGTTTTCTCAAAACATTTGCTATACATATATTTGCTATATGGTACATTAAAAATACTAAAAGTAATGCAAGAAACATGATTTATGATTGTCTTTTTGTAATACAAAGTACAAAAATTTGGTTTACAACCGTCAAAGCGCAGCTTTTAAATTTACATTCACAATTATTTTAATAATAACTAAAATATATAAATATTTAGTTATAATATAAATATTTGTATTTACATTGCAGCTATTATCAATTGTTATATTTGATTGTTACATAATTTGTGTGTTAAATTCTGAAAAGTTTTTTTTATATATAAAATTAACGAGTCTATCTTAGAAATCCTGTTGTGGAAAATCGGTTTCAGATAGAGGGGGGGGGGGGAGAAGAGGAGGGTTTCGAAAGTTGCACAAACACCTTGACCTCGATACGTGTTCGGATGTATGCGAATGCAGTCAGATGCTTTTTCAATGCAACAGCAATATCTCTTTGTTCAAACGTTATTAGTTTAATACATTACATTCAAATGCTTACTATATACATACATTTGTATTTTTATGGTTGTGTAATACTTTTTAGACTGTTAAACATATTAAGCTACTTCATTAAAGAAATAAAGAGAATTTAATACTCCATGTTAGATTTTAGGATCAGGAGTGTCTTGTCTGCTCAATGTTGCAACAGCTGTAGTTCAAATGAGGCTTTGGCAACTGAGGAATCTGTGCTTCCGTATCAAAATTCTTAACATTATTTCGATTCTTATAACCGTCCTTTATATTGCTAACTTTTCATTTTTTATTGCGATTTTTAATAATATATGTATTCTAAAATATAAGTGAAGAATAAGTGAGCCAATGTTTTCACTTGTGTTTCCGGTTACCAGGACAATGCTCTGAAAGGAAAGACGCTTTAAATAATCTCTATACTTGTCGAGAGCATTTTAGAAATTTAGATTTATCAAATTCTATTTTCGAAACCAGCCACTTAAAAATATACTTAGTCAGGTCATAAGTATTGTCACACAGTAAAAACTTTTCTTTTAGAATGCTGGCCACAAAAAAGTTTATTGAATTCGAATTTAGAATTGTTCATGAAAATAAAAATGTATACTTTTAGAATTTTACTCATTTTTAAATATGGAGTGGACGCTTAAAGAAGACCGTGTTGCAGTTATTGCGTTGCATCGTTGCAGTTACGCGCCAATTCAAATTTTTAACATACTGAAAAATTTGAATATAACCAAAAGATTCGTTTATCGTACCATCAAACGATACAATGAAGACTCTAGTGTCAAGATGACAGGTCAAGAAGTGGTCGCCCTCGGTCTGTTAGGACTCCAGCAGTGATAAAAGCTGTGAAGGCACGAATTCAAAGAAATCCCAAACGTAAGCAGAAACTGTTGGCCCTTCAGATGGGGTTAAGCAGAACCACGGTGAAAAGGGTGTTAAATGAAGACTTAGGGCTTCGGGCATATCGAAGAAAAACAGGACATCGTTTGAATGCTCGTCTAATGGACCTGAGACTGAAGAGATGCCGCGCTTTGTTGAAGCGGTACGCGGGAAAAAAATATCGGGAAATTCTTTTTTCGGATGAAAAAATGTTTACCGTAGAAGAGAGCTACAACAAACAAAATGATAAGGTGTACACACACAGTAGTGAAGAAGCGAGCAACCGTATTCCGCGTATCCAACGAGGTCATTTTCCATCCTCGCTCATGGTATGGTTGGGAGTTTCTTATTGGGGCTTAACAGAGGTACATTTTTGTGAGAAAGGTGTAAAAACGAATGCTGTTGTGTATCAAAATACAGTCCTGACGAACCTTGTGGAACCTGTTTCTCATACCATGTTCAATAACAGGCACTGGGTATTCCAACAAGATTCGGCGCCAGCTCATAGAGCGAAGAGCACACAAGACTGGCTGGCGGCGCGTGAAAACGACTTCATCCGGCACGAAGACTGGCCCTCCTCCAGTCCAGATTTGAATCCGTTAGATTACAAGATATGGCAACACTTGGAGGAAAAGGCGTGCTCAAAGCCTCATCCCAATTTGGAGTCACTCAAGACATCCTTGATTAAGGCAGTCGCCGATATTGACATGGACCTCGTTCGTACTGCGATAGACGACTGGCCGCGCAGATTGAAGGCCTGTATTCAAAATCACGGAGGTCATTTTGAATAAACTTTAATGTCATAAGAATCTATGTTTTGTTAAGTTCATTTTGGTATATGAATGGTTACATAATGAATAAACTTGTTACAATTATTTTACATTAAACATGTGACAGAATTTATGACCTGACTAGGTACAATATCAATATATAATATATTAAAGCGATGAAAAAAGTGATTCGAAAGTTAGGGACAGCTGCGTTAAACACATCGCATCCTGTACGCACGGACGGAGGCGCAGACGTCATACGTTTAGAGTAAGCCAGACGAGCCATTGCCTAATCATAGAACCTCAGCATATATTCATACATTATTATTGGACTTAATTGATCTAAAAATGTCATACACTAAATAATTATCTACGCTGTGACTTAAAGAGAGTTTCATAAGCAAAGATTGGCTGATTTTAAAATCGCATATTATCACAATGTTTATTTAATAATTTTCATATAATAATAAATAATATAACTGTAGAATACAAAGACGTGAAGAAATATATTGTATGGTTAGGTTTACTTAACTTTTTAAAACATAATTTTTATCTTTAGTTAATTTAGTCTGTTGTTGTCTGTTGTCTATCTGCTGTCCCAAAGCAATAAAAAAATGACTATAAATGTCTTTTGTGTGTTTTGATATTATTATATGGAATTTATGCTTGGGATGATATATTTTATAATCTAGTTACTGTTAGGAAAGTATGTAAAAGTTTTAAACAAAAACCGCTACGTCCTAGTACGCTCTATAACCACTACGAATTCATAGATCGTAGTCTATGCTACGCTAGTCTACATTTACCGTAGGGAGCTACGCTATCATTACCAGTGTTACCTTTTCTATAAAACTAAATAAACATACATTAATTATATGCTTGACCAAAGTAGAAAAACATATTTTATTTTATCAATAGGAAATATTAATATTTTGTTGGCAACATGGTAAACTGTAAATTGCGTTGATTCGTTGGCCATATCTCATTTATCAAATAGAGAGGAAGAAGTGGTAGAGTTAGATTAGTTTCAATTCTCAACAAGAAATATTGGGTCTGTATCTTGAGTTTTTAAGCCGCTACCGGGGAAAATAAAATCACTAAACATTAAATAATTTCAACAGCTATTCTTAAAAGTACTAATGGGTATAGTAAGCATATATAAGATTATCTATTTCCGGAAAGGGTCGTTACATCGTTTTAAATATAAAACACGTAGGCGCCCGTCTTTTTATGAATGAAATGAATAAAAATGTGATTCTACGTCACAGAGGTAATTTCTGGAAATAGAAAACTCGTGTTTTGCAGAAAAGATATTGAATTCACGTGTTGGTAGGCGTCATATTGTGTTGGATTTTTAAAACACTTCTTATTGACATACCTTTGTGATAACTACTTTTACTTCGTCGCATCTTTAGCAAAAGAAAAGAGAGATTCGTTCTATTAAATATGTTCACTTTTGAGTTGTAATATTTTAAGTTGTTATTAATTACTGTTTATAAATTCCTAAACAAATTTAGTATTTAAGTTGTGTTCATAGATACTCGTACAATACGAAAAGTATAACATTGGAATGATGGACTTAAAAAGTAATAGATATTCAGAAACAAATTCATTTTATACAACCGTTTTATTAGTTATTTCTGAGACTTTGGTAAGTTAGGCAACTGCGTTCGCTTGCATTATTATGCATCGATGCGTCCAATCTGTCTGCGCTGCTTAGGCAACGTATAGAAACTTTGGGCCTCGAAAGGATGTGCTTTCTTTTTTATTTTTAGATTCAGGCATCGTAGTGTTGTGCCATGAATTTAGAGCGGCGTGAGATTTCGATGCCAGAAAAAATGTTCCATTTTAGGCAAAATCTATTTTATATTTTGTAAATGCAATAATTTTCATCAATATGTTTCCCTTGTTAAAATATTAATATTGAAAAAAAACTTTTCTTTCTTTCATTCTTTTAATTACATTGTAAATGTAATGTTAACTATATGCAATGATTAATTTGTTATTCATTATATTAATTCTTCTTTATTGATTCTTCTCCTTAAACTATTTCATTTCGAAGCTTCGGCTTCCTGAGCGAGATCCTTAAGCAAAAAGGGACTAAATTTGGAAAACAAGAGTTTTTGCCATCTAGACTCATAGCCCTGAAAAATGTCTGTCCATATTTGTTTATTATTAGCAAAAAAGTGAATAATTTGTGGCTCTTTTACATCTATATTGAGTTGATTATTAATAAATGTTTAAATTTATGAAAACATTTTTTGTGTATTTGTGTTTGAAAATAACGGCTATTTGTCCGACCATATTTATCGTAGCGTATGAATAACATAAGTCTTAACCGTTTTTATTGCAAGAAATAACTTACCAAACTACATTACCACATCAATTTGAAAGGCCCAAATTAAAAGAAAAAATATATTTTATAACCTGATCCTATCATGTGTCACCTTTAAAACCAAACATGTAAAATCAAACCTTACCATCTAACCAACAGAGTCTAAAATAGCAACAAATGGAAAGATATAAAAATTAAAAATAACGCCACAATTGCCTACCTTAATTTAGACCAATGAGAGCTGAAAATTTTGAACGAATCGATAACCGGTCTAAACGAACTACTATATTTCTAACAAGCTAAAATATATTTAAATACCA
Organism: Malacosoma neustria; assembly: GCA_963693495.1. Taxonomy (NCBI): domain Eukaryota; kingdom Metazoa; phylum Arthropoda; class Insecta; order Lepidoptera; family Lasiocampidae; genus Malacosoma; species Malacosoma neustria. Next base: position 18,305,396 of record OY856386.1, read on the forward strand.
AGGAACTACGTCGCAATTTATAAGTGACAGGGGCGACTTAGGCTGTTTTGTAGTTGGACGAAATTACCAAAATGCAACGGAAGGTCAACGACCGCAGACCAAGGACAGTGCATTTTTAAATTTAAACCTAGCGCACCAATAGAAGGCATCTAAATAAGGCGGCCATCTTGGAACGTCATTTTACGCGGGAACTTTTTTTTTAATTGCACCATTTGCATTTTTGGCCAGTTTTTTCCAACAATGGTGTTCGTACTTATTATTATTTTGTATAATTAGGGAGAAGTAACGAGACAGGCTCCCAGTTCGTTAAGTTTGAGGTTTATTTAATAAAGGTTACGTTCGACAGGACTTTTTGTCTGTTCGAGAAAAGGAAATTGTATTTACGGAGTTTAGCGAGGTTTTACGCTTAGGCGTATTAACACTTTTAATTTTTATATTACCTCCCTTTCTTTTAAAGAAACTTTATTTATATTTAGTACGTTATTATGTCCTAGTTTATTATTTTTACGTAACATTTCAAGATTTTTAGGGTTTTCACATACTCTAGGTTGTGATACTCTAGGCTTTCAAATACTTCTAGGTTATGATAAAAACAAGATTTAGCATCGTCGTTGTAATATAATAATATAGAAGTAAAACAGATTCATAGTACATTATAAACCTATTTTTTCCACTTATAGACATGCACTAGTACTGCATAAAGTGCCTAGAAGAAACGAAAGTGATAGCTAACAATCAAATAAAATATTAAAAATTATCAGAATCGACAAATTAAATTAATTTTAACATTTCATATAGAAAATTGTCATCTTTGCCTACTTAAAATTTAGTAGTTACCGTTGTCTATAGTTGTTTGCAACGCCAGTGGCATTGCGAACACGCTGTTGTCCCATAAGGGTACAGGAACTTTAGTTACTAATGCCGGAACAAAACACAAAGTATTCTTTCTCCGCCCCTACACGGATAAAAACAATCTATTACAAATACTAATTCGAAATTTATTATCACATAAACAAGAATCGAATCTGTTCTTATATATACATTCGACAAGCTGATAGCTTAAATTCACAATTCACATTTCGTTCCGTAATATAAAGGTTAATAAACTCTGTCGAATATTTCTTACGAATTTGTTCTTAGCCACAAATGTAGCCTAGTACTGACCAAGCCAACAAAAATAGTGTTGACGTTTAGCGTCTGACGGAATCCGGAATTGCCGGTTTGTGACGCATTCTTAGAATCTAGGAATTCTTTTATTTCGAATATTTTCTTAATCTATTCAAACAAAGAAAATTAGTGTATGATGTGAGTTAATTAAAGAGTTAATTGTCTATATTATCTTAACTCTGTGACTCCGCAGTCCATAGTTTACTGAAAATAGTATTTTGAAGTTTTTACAATGACTTTTTTCTTCTTCTTTTTTTTCTTCTCTGTATCTGTCACCTCATAAACCTTGATATAATTTATCTTTCAATATTTTTATCGTTTTAGGCGAGATTTATTTTATACGCATCTTCTTTCAAGTTTATTATTCGGTTTATAACGTGGTCCGTATTCCTTGTTTCGTTATAACGTCATTGTTTTTTCTTTCATTAATTTCTTCCATTCGTTCATTCATCAGTTTTTTTTGGTCTCGGGGAAAAACCTCTCTTGACGGGTTCCCCCGGCCTGGGGGGACCGAGGGATATGTGGGACTCCGGGAAAGATGTTCGACCATCCGATTACCCACTAAAAAACCCCGCTGTTCTCCTATCGCCTACGCCCGGGCCCACGGATATATGGCCTGCCGATCTCGTGGCCCGGGCCGGCGCCGGCCCGCTCTTTGTCTCAAGGCGGGTCTCTTCTAAAGTGTTGGCACCAGAGGGTCAGGGTTTCGTCCCCCCGGTGCTCTCCTGTATTGTAGGAGTTGACCCCCTCAACGCCGCGGAATAGCACGTGGTCCTCTCCCTCGCGGCAATAGTGCGGGCGGCGGATCCTCCCCCGAGGGGCCGCCCGTGGCCGCTTTCTACGGCGGCCGGAGGTCATTGCTTGCCCTCCGGCGCCGATGACGTGGCCTGTGTTGGCGGGAGGGGAGTGTGGTGTGGTGGACTCCCGCTCCCGCTCCGCCGCCTCCTTTGGAGACATGACTGCCTCGCAAAAGGAGGCTACGGCCGTCCATCCAGGATCGTTCATTGTTCATCAGTTACACATGATACTATAAGATCTACTTGAATTAATATTTGACCGACTATCATTGAAAACGTCTTAAAACGTTATTTTATCTTTTTTTAATGCTGTAGTACAGCAGACGGCCCGCTTAGAATTTAGTAGTTACCGTCGCCTATGGGTGTTTGCAACCCCAGTGGCATCGAGAACATGCTGCTGTCCCATAAGGGCGCAGGAACTTGGGTCTCTACTGCCGGAACACAACACAAGGTTATTATAGCGGCATACTTAAGAACAAAGGTGGTCGCCATCCAGACGGGCTTCAGGCCATACCACGTAGCTAGGGTGGGTTATTTTGTCGCCTTTTGTATCTCCGTATCTGCAGGTATTCAAGTACTAGGGATACCTTCACCTTATTATTGTCCTCATCAATCTTCGAAAACTCGAAATCCAGATTTTACCAAGCATTTATTCGGACGAGATATTTCACCCCATACAATTGGTACACTTTATTTTTTTGATTCTCGATTTGATATGGGGTAGATATCTTGTCTTCTGTTGGTTAGGTGCAGCGTGGCCATGATTCAAATTAAAAACTTTTTATTTAGACTTTTTATTTTCATTTATTTACTAATTAATAACAAGTGTGGATTTTTTTAATACTCGTATATCTTAACGAATTTACAAATTTTCCCCAAGGAGATACAAAAATACGTACTATTATAAAACACATAACCTTAAATTTAAGTATTACATGGGCAACTGTTTTCGCACCCCTCAATTTCGAAAGCAAAAACCAACTGCCTTACTTAATACTTCATACGAGTATGTCGCCTTCTACGTCCCCAGAAATAAGATGGCCACATTTTCCTCGTTGATCATGCCTGCCGCTTCATAATACTTCAATGATATTAATAAAAACCATAGGAAATATCACGGTCTACCTTGCTGATATATATTATTATAGGCAGATTCGCTTGCGATGGCTTTATCTTGATTTATTTCGCAAAATGGTGCAGCCTTTAATTACGAAAATAAACCAAGAGCAGCTTTTCAAAGCAAACACCCGAGTAGTTCAAGCATCCATATTAGTCATTCCGTAGTGCAACGATCTCTAGTGAAGCGCGATATTTGTTTTCCACTATTATCGATAGTATAAAACGATTTGTTTATTTGATTTGAATAAACTCAAAAAAAAAATGTCACTTACTTTTACATGAATAGAAAGATTTTATTTTCAACTTGAACAAAGTTAGGGGCGTGTATTAGTGTAATATATCACTATTAGTATATTATTTATTACTGACTGTTTTACCAAAATAAAAAATGCTCATGTATGTTAAATCACATACTCGAAATAGTTTTAGAATTTAAATTCTACTCGTACATGCAGACAGAAAAGTATAGCTATCAAACTTTAAAAACATAAACACGTACAAATTAACATGAACCCATTATTTGAATTTGCTAAGCTGATATTTATGATATTAGCATTTGTAATGTGCATAGTGTGGTTGTCAGGAAACGACCACTTTTTTATGCTAAAATGTTTAACGTCTTTACATTAGCATATAGGGTTGAGAGCTATAAAGTGCTTAAGCAATAAAACTTTTTTTCCTTGCTGTAGGACAGTAGACAGGCTGACGGCCCAAATATAATTTAAAATTTACCGTCGCCTATGGCTGTTTGCAACGTCAGTGGCATCGCAAACAGCTGCTGTGCCATAATGGAACAGGAACTTGAGTCACTAATGCTGGAACACAACACAAAGTTATTTTGGCGGCATACTTCAGACCAAATTTGGTCGAGCTTGAGGCCCTACCACCTAGCTAGGTGGGTTGTTTTGTCACCTTTTATGATAGGCCAACCCCGGCCGCAGAGGTTAGTATTCTTTATCTCCTCCTGCATGAATAAAAAAAGTCTACTAAAGAGGATAAATATCTTAAAAATTATTAATTTACACTCTTTAAAATTCTTTATAAATGTTATAAGAATGAATTAATATTGGTATATTCAATAACGATTTTTGTTAGTTCACACGTTTGATCAGGCTTTAAAAATTATCTTTTGTATCAACACCACTTTTGAGATAATATCTCATGGAGCAAAGACTAATCAAGCTATTTAGGCATTAATAAACTCGACTTTATTCATACTAATATTATAAATGTGAAAGTAACTCTGTCTGTTACATTAAACCTATTTAGATAAATTTCGGTATAGCGATAGTTTGGCCTTTAGAAAAGAACGTAAGCTATTTTTTTTTAATTTATATGGCAGAACAATGTTCTTGGGGTCGGCTAGTAATGTTATAACTGTTATTGCGTATTTATGTTGGCTTTAGTTTTATTTGCAAAATACTAGATCATCTTTCCCAACACATTACTTTGAGTTTAAACCGAGGATTATTTGGAATTGTTTTCAATACCTAAACACAAATCGAATAATGCAGTGAACATCCAAAGATAATCGAGTTTATTCCGTATAATTTAAAGGTACAATGAACTTATGAAATGTGTTATTCAATTTGAGACATGTTGTAGGTTGTTGTTTTGACTGTAAATTAACTACATTAAGGTGTTAATAAACAAAAAAATATTTTACGATTTTATTTGTTTTATTTCAGGCACTCAAACCATATTTTTGATTTAAATAGGTAACGTTTTGCTACCTGATACGATTGTGAACAAAGCGATAACTTGCGAAATCTTAATTCTACGTTACAACTTGCTTACTTAGTAAAACCATTCTCTTGAATTGCGCAGTTACCATTAACAAAAGACTCTTTGTCTAACAATGAATCATTAATAGGTCATTGTTTTGAACATAATACAACAACATATTGCAACGATCAACTCTTTCTTCTAAAGAAGTACAAATATTTTTACACTTAAAAAAACTAAATTACAATGTCTATTTAGTACTGGTTTACCCGACAAACTTTGTTCTCCCATATAAATTAAAAAAACCACACTATTTCATCTCCTTCAAGTTTATTTTTAAGGACAAAAAGTATATTATGTCCTTCTCTAATGTACAACCTATCTCTATACTGAAATTCATAAAAATCGGTTCAGCGGTTCAGGCGTGAAAATGTAACAGAGAGATAGACAGAGTTACTTTCACATTTATTATATTAGTATGGAAAATCCATACTGTTGTTAAATATTATAAAATTTAACAAATTAAACTTAATTATATTAAAAAAATGTTTGTCATAATATACAGGCACTGAGTTGATTTTGAGTTTCATTTAAAATAAAATTACTTACCTAATACGCCAAACTAAGTATTGAGTAAAAAATTCCTTTGCTAGAATCTTTTAAATAACCCGTTCAATATTGTAACACCACAATAATTCATATCGATAAATCAGGTATTCCAGACGTGAACACCGTCCCTCACTATTTCTAGTCCCACGTCCTGTCTGAGTGGAAATGCGTGTGTGCATGACCTTGGAACATCATGCAGTTATCATTCACTTCAACAATAATTGTCAAATGAAGTTAATAAATAGAAAGGATAAGGAGGTGTCACTATTAATTAGTTTAATCGTTCTTTGTCGAAATATATAGAGATTTTGAGGTTGTAATAATGAAATTAAGTAAATAGAAAAATCGATATTAGTAAATCGATAAAACTATCGACAGTTTTCACATCACTATTTCTAATTTCACGGCCGCGCGTCTATGTATGCAGTATGCATGTGTGCGTGACCTTGCCTCGCTCTACGTTTCGGCGGTCATTCACCCCGATGCATTTCTGGCCAACCCTTGACTTTGGTAAACATTATGTATGAATAGGTTTATTCACATATGTACACACGTGTAGGCGTGTGCAGAATGTTTAACACATGGGTTTTCCGTAACATATTTTCTAATAAATTTATACGACATCAATCTACAGTGTAAACTCTTTATAATGTCACTCTATTTAACAACAACAATACGGCATTAAAAATCATAAAGCAGTACTTTCTGATGAAGAAACACTGAGAAACAACATGTGGATGAAGAAAATGAAACAGACCATCGTGTCCATCCCCCACGCATCAAACAAGCACTTGATGCAGGGAAACTATTAGAAAAATACTTATATAACGCCCTCTGGCGAAACGGATAACGCACGCTGGTACGCTTGCGGAGGTCACGGGTTCGATTCCCATCCAGCGTCTGGGTGTATATGTATTTTTTTATAAATCAGTTGTCTAGTACCCATAACACAAGTGCTTACTTAGTTTTTTTTATTGCTGTAGGACAGCAGACAGGCTGACAACCCGCTTAGGTTACTGCTAAATCAGTTACGACGGTAACCGTCGCCTATAGGTGTATTCAACGCCAGTGGCATCGCGAACACGCTGCTGTCCCATAAGGGTACAGGAACTTGGGTCACTAATGCCGGAACACAACACAAGGTTATTATGGCGGCATACTTAAGACCAAAGGTGGTCGCCATCCAGACGGGCTTGAGGCCCTACCACGTAGCTAGGGTGGGTTGTTTTGTCGCCTTTTACGACAGGTCGACCCCGGCCACAGAGGTTAGTATTCTTTCTCCGCCCCTGCACGGATAAACGGAGTTTGGGACTAAATGGTGTTGTATGAAATATCCCAATATATTTATTTATTTTTTGTAATCAAGTTGATTTGGCAGGATCTCAAGATGGGAGTAAAATACATAAGAAAAGATAACTATAAAAATTGGAACAGCAAAAAACCTACGACGATGATAACTATAAGCAATGAGTGTTATTATTTATATGAATAATAATGATCATATATAAATGTGTAATATACCTATATTAGTAAATACATACATATTATTAAATAGTAGAAAAATTTTATATCTCTTATTTCTCTCCATTTAACGACCATTGTCTATAACGCCGAAAAATGATCAGTCTATAAGTATCGTTGTATAGAGTTTACATTGTATTTGTTACAAAGCGTTTGTGTCTTATATAGAGATAAAAAAGGAGTCGGGACAAATTGGATTGGACAGTGACTGAATTAGCACGGTCCTCGTTTAGACTGTCAAGATGCAACAGTAGTAAAACGGCTTCTATAGTCCTACTCCAGTTGTTATTTAGTTCCAAATTAATGTAGTATGTACACGTCATTGATATATGGCGCTATTTATTGTTAATAACAGAAATAATAAGTGAGTTATCATAAAGTTGAATCAATATCTGGCTACATCATGATTAGGACAGTGGTCGGCAACCCGCGGCTTTCGAGCCACATGCAGCTCTATAATTCCTCAGCTACGAAATGTTTAGCCCAGGTCCTTGCCTGTTAATTATAAACTAATATTCCTTGATATTACTTATTATTTATAATGGTTTCCGTTATAATGTCTAACTAAAGAAAACAAATGTTAAAAAGCGGCTCGTTGAATAAATTCTATTCAATTGTGTATTATCTATATTTGACTTTTTTCGATGACAAGGTTACTAACCATTGCCTGAAGGAGTTAGGACTCCCTAATGTTTCGTTTGCTAGCTCACAGAGAACAAAGCTAGGATAGCGTTTCACTGTTCCAGGCTTAGGGTCAGATGGTAATCGTACTGAAAACTTACTTTAGCATCTTTGGTTTTTATATAGAAATTTAACCCCACGCACTTTTTGCGTGGATATACTTATGTGACATAATATTTTATGTTATGTATTTTCATTTCGTGCTAGCTGCTCAGCAAACGTTGTTCTGCCAACAAAATTAGCGACAAAAAGTAGTCTATGTCCTTCTCCAATCTATATCTACACTGAAATTCATTAAAATTGGTGGTCAGCAGTTTAAGCCTGAAAACGTAACAGACAGAAATACTTTCGCATTTATAATATTAGTATGAATTTTATGCAGACTTAGAATAACATTTAGTAAAAATATAATTTCCTTCTGATTTTCATGTTTGATTAATCTTCCTCCTGCCCTTATCCCATATTAAATGGGGAGGGGGAGGTGGGTCGGCACAACATGTTACATGTTGTAATAGTTGTGGCTTAGTTTTTACAATCGGCCGCCTGCCTAATGTTAACCCCTTTTTGGGGAATAATCTGTAATCCTTTTTATTTAAATTATTTTTTTCGTTTCACATTGAAGGTAGGGTACAAAATTTCGTAGTCAATCATGTAATATATCCTCAAGCGACACTTTTATTAGTTTCTTCTTGAGTAAACAACATCCGAGTGTCGGTTTGGGTGTGCAGGGTGGCACTTTTGTCGGGTCGCCGACTTTTACGGGGTCCGTGCACAATTCACATTCGACAACTATGTCACGAAGGCTTCAAAATATTAAATTCACAGTGCTCGTCTTCCAATGCTCTTGGTCCTGCATTCCGTTGTGCTTGAATGCAGATACAGGCAGATTTCGCACAAAGCGTCCATCTTCATATATTTTGGTGGTGGCTCACACCAATCTTCTTCTTGGCATGTTAGAGGCCTTAAAACCTTCGGGGAAGGACATCGTGGCAAGCACGGATAGCACATAGGTGGATCTTCATAATACATTATTGGACAAGGGGCCACTAACATCGGACATACTGCAACTTGCTCGCAGTCTTCAGGATAAAAGCACGCCATTTTTATTTAGATTTTACTTCTTTTTTTGTATTATTTTATATCATAATAAATAAATTTCCACTAGAATTTTGATAATTATGACGGAACAAGCAATAAACGTTCCAAAAATTAAATCAAAGAGAAAATATTCCATTATATTACACAAATGTGTTTCTAAAGTTACATAACTCACATTTGTTTAACCTAATTAAGCTACAATTAACCTTAAACCATAGACAAACTTCCCAAACTAAACCAAACATTTCAATTAACTCGATTCGAAATCCGCGTAACCACAGACCGCAAAACACGCGTAGACATAGACAACATTCGTCTGCGACTCGTCTAGTCACCACCAGTCCATATTGACCTACAGACGCATATTGAATTCCACCGATTTGTAGTTGGCATAGTCCGGATGCAGGCGGAACGGGAGGTCAACTATTCTGGATTGGATGTACCGCTTTTACACCGTACAATAATTTGAATAAAATGAATTTGTTATTCATAAGTGATATTCATAGTTCAATGAAAAGCAATATACGAGTATATATTTATAATACAAACATAATTATATTCAATTTACTTTGATTCTAGACAATACATTTAAGAGATAATAAGTTTTATTTATCAGACAATAATAAACCTAGAGAATTTGTAAAAAGCGTTAGTAGTAAACTAAATCAAAATTTTGTGGACTTATTCAAATTTCAGTCCAAAATCAGCATTTGGCTAGCAAATATTAAAACACTTTATTAAAACTTAAATTTAAAACTACATACTTCTGAACTAATATTTTAAAAGGTTACAGTGTTAATATCTAACTCTGATCGGCACAGTGTAAATTCGGAACTATAGTGTGTGATCCTGACCTACTGGCGCTTGACGATAGTAGCCGTCTCTAGGTCAAGGAAGGATAGACGCACACATATGCTGCTTACACTAGTGTGTGCTGCACACACTTAAACTTGTTTGCGATTGGTTTAGTGTTTTGTATTAGAACTATTTGTTGTCTATGGAATTTTTGCGATAGGATTTTGAATTCTATTTGGTCTTTTGGGCAATATTTATTGTAATGTCTCGTTTTAAAAATAGAATAGACAAGCAGATAACCGGTGTATGAGGATATACCGAGACCACATATGGCAACTATGTCTACGCTATCGACTAGCAGTTCATCCTCATCCTGGAGCACCTTCTTTCCTGTACAGAACCGTTTTCCAGAACGTTCATGCTATATACTCTCTGGATTTGGAATGAGCTTCCGGCTGAGGTTTCCCCATTACAGTATAATATGGGGTTTTACAAACAAGGCGTTTTAAAATTACAATGACGGCAGCGCGTTGGTGATGCCTCTGGTGTAATAAACGTCCATAGGTGACGCCTACCTATTAGGCCGTTTGTTTATCTGCTGAACTCTGGTAAAAAAATAATAATATATACTATCAAAAATAATAATCTTCTATTGATGAATAAAACAGTAGTTAAACGGTAATTTTTCTTCTAATATTTTGGTAGAGGAAACAGGGACCTAACTGGAATTAAACATGAAAATAATGACAGTATTCAAATAGATTTTAACATTTTAAGATATTTTCTGAAAGTTAACTGAAGTCTGCTTGACTTACGATAGGCTTTGAGTCTAATTACAAACTATAAGACTGCGTAGTAAGTATAGTCCTGGCATCATCCATTAATTCACAAATTTATGATGGACTACATAAGACATTCGATCAACATCAGAACGAATGCTGGGTCACGGGTTCGATTTAAATCTCGAATCCGGGTGTATAATATGATATTTTAAAATAAACGTAGTTGTATATTAGCCTTCTTCTACCGGAAATACAAGCAATCTTCTCTTTAAATTGGGACTAGAGGCGCTGTTTGATTCATCACAGTATGTATTTTTAATTATTTTATTGAAATATTTTATTTATTGTAAACTTGAATTAAAGTGTAACTTAAGACATTGAAGAAAAAGATAGTAATCATATCAAAAGTAGTACATAAGTTACCGATAGATACAAAAACACACAAGCCGTTGGTAAGGTCAGCAGAGAGGACAAAGTGTTTCTAACAAAGTACCCTGACCGGTATAACATGATCTACCCTGTCTGCGCCTTTCTTATAAAAACGCATATAGGTAATAATTCTGTTTGAAAGTTGGGGGTCTATGTGTATGGACGGTAGAATTGCAAAAACGGCCAAGGGCTCTTAAGGCGCTTGACTAGAATCGAAGGGCGGAGGGTCGAAAAACTGGATTGTATTTGGCTGGCTTGTATACATATTTTGTGGGTACGGTTTACATCGATAGTATTATAGATCAATATAAAAGCGGAGATATTGCAGTTGCAGGGTGTCACAGTCGAAAACGAAATTGAAGGTCAAGGGTTTGAATCGCACGATAGCATGCACAACTTAGACAGTTTTTCTGAACTTATATATAACACAATTATGCAATTACTACGTACCGACGATGAAGGAAAACCTTGTGAGGAAACCTGTATACTTGAGATCAGCGGTTTGTTTTACCCATTAATCCATCTTGGACATGCGTATACTGTCCATTCCCTCTAGAAGGAGGCTGAAGCCCAACAGTGGTACGTACAGGCTATATTTATTATTAAGGAATATGAGGTAAAAAATGTATAAGATCTTTGAATTCAAGTACGTCCCTCCAACTAATAGTAATTTTGCTGTCGAAAGTCATTGTTAAAAAAGTAATCTATGTGTCACTTTGAGGGAGACTTATTCCTGGTACCCAATTAATACATAAGTTATAGAAATAAATGGATGTATTTAACGAAATGTTGAGATCATGAAAAAGATCGGATTGACAACAATAATTAGCTCTCTGTACTCGGTTTATCCAACCGGAAAAAACTCATGGCCAAAATTTTAAATCTGAAATTCGGAAAAACGTTTACTAATTATTGAACGCAACCACTTATGTACTACAATGTCCAGTCTATGTGGTACACAGATTATACATAAAGTGTGCGTGTGTGTATGTAGAAAAAAGGTTTTTGTCTATGTGCCAAATAAAAATGAGAATGTAATGCGCGATTGTACCGCCCGTTTATTGGTAACCGAAACGACGGAATGGGATAACGTCTAATTTGTTATATTTGAGTTTGTATTCATTTCACCGTGTAGTTTTTTATTCGAATCTAATTGTTACTGTATATGAAGCATGCTACAACATAATTGGTTATCTACTTAGTAGGTGGTAAGCTTTTTCTTTTAGTGTTAGGTACAAAAATTAATAGTATATCTATCTCTCTATGTATTCTAATATAGTTAACAGACGCTTAAGAAATTATAGAGCTTAATATTTTTTAACATTAAAAAAATATTAATGTATACCATATATATTCTATACCATATATATTCATATACCATATATATCATTCTTTTTAAACACAATAAATAATATATACGAAGTAAAATAAATTGATACATCATCTTGATTATTTGAAAGGTTTTTACAAATGTAGCGAATCTATTTCATATTGGTCAATGGTCAGCCTATTCCAGCTTTGGAATCCATAGTAATGTTATTACTTATATATAAGAAACTATTTTGAGCACTATTGTCATTGGTAGCGAGCCTTTTTTTTTATTGCGTAGGACAGCAGACAGGCTGACAGCCCGCTTAGAATTTAGCAGTTACCGTCGCCTATAGGTGTTTGCAATGCCAGTGGTATCGTAATCACGCTGCTGTCCCATAAGGGTACAGGAACTTGGTTCACTAATGCCGGAACACAACACAAGGTTATTATGGCGGCATAATTAAGACCAAAGCCTTTAAAAAAAGTAATAGTTTTACGAATAAAATTGAAATATTTATGTAATTGTAAATATAATCAGGAACCACCAATATTTAAGAGTTAATCACCGCTAGTAGAAGAACTATGAATATGTCTCCAGTGCAGGTTAACGAAATATCTTCAGCCGAAAATAATACATATATATGTTTTTAAGAAATTGTTAACGCCTTCTCGAATACACCTTTTCCAATGGAATTGCAATGTTATAGAGTAATCCTCAAATTCAAATTAATTTTTTTGTTTGAACAAGAGTGAAATAATGCACAGATGTTATATATAAATGGTAATGTCCTTATCCTGTTCTGCCCAAAAGGCGTACAAATATTTTTCAGATAATTAATATAATAATATTAATATAATAAATAAGTTAGAAAATATATTATCTTGAAAACTTATTCTCTAGATTTCTATTCTTTACATTTGACATTTTAAACTTTTCTTTACCGGTCCTAAAAAGGTATATCTCCAAAATTATTTTTTACTACTTATCCCTTTTTTACTTAAAATGGCTGACATTCGAAATTTAAATGAAGTAGCAATCACAATTAGCGCACGCACACAAACGCACAAATTAACATGCACACACACAAAAGAAGGACGAATAAAAAGAGTTGAATACAAAAATGTGTGAAAGAATTGCACGCACACACGCGCAGCCCGCCACAATTCAATACCGCTTGTCATTGGTTTATACTGATAGCAAAAGAGGTTCAATGTACTTGTAATTATATGAAAATTAAAACTAAAACGTACTAACTTTTCAATAATGTTAAATAATCTACATATTTTGTTTGAATTGTGTTAATATGTTGTAGGAAAATGTAATAGGAACATTCATACATTTACATCATAGAGTCGCTATTCGAAGACTCCACAATCTCGAAAAGAAAACTAAACAATTCCCTTGTCTACATTATTTATGATCTTTTATAGGATTTTATAGGTATGTGGACCTACATTCTGACCATGAATTTTTATCAAAATCCGTTTTTGATCATTAAATAAGAACGCTCCTCACCTTAAGTATGTATGTCATAATTTTTTATGTGATTAAGTTTAGCACTTATGCGTCCACTAAAAAAAGCGTCGCTTTTTTGTCACCAGTACCCAACCTGTGCCACGCTGCACATGCAATCGTATTCACGATAATTTTGAAAGAGTCAATTTATGAATCGATTTCACAACACGGTCCGTTAAAGATATCGAAATATTTAGGTTACTTATTAACAGGTACTTCTTTTCATTCTCATATACCTTAGTTTTATATAAATAAACATACCCTATTAGATAAATATAATTTTGTAACTGACATCTATACTCTGTGGAGCACACGAGCATAACTACATGCATAAAAATCGCACATGTCTGTCTGCGCATACGACTGCGGTCTGTATTTAGGTCAATTGCGAAAATAATCTCCTTTCTTTTTGCAACTAACTCGACATGCGTTTTTCTTTTTTATTATTTTTGTCGCCTTAGGCGCCGTTGGCTTCATTTATTTCTGACTACACATTATAGTTTTTATTGTTTTGTTATTTATGGCATATGTTCAAATAGGATGTGTGACGTGAGAAGTATACCATAATAGAATTAAACAAAAAATTGTTTTTCATTGAAATAAAATAAAATCAAGCATTACATGTGGATAACGATGTGTTGCTACTTAAATTTTCTTTAATAGTTTCAGTTGAAACCTCATAAACTTTTTTGCCAGTTTCCTAACTAATAGAATGTAATATGTTCAGTTATTAGGATATTGCTCTGATCTTACCCTACCCAGTTTTGATCATTATTAATGATCTACCAGAAGTCGTTAAATCAGCAAAATATCTCATGTTTGCCGACGATCTGATGTTATTCTCAAGTATTGAGAGTAGTGCAGATTCAGAAGCATTGCAAAGAGATATCAACAGTGTGACGAAATGGAGTGATGAAAATAGACTCGATTTTAATGTTTCAAAATGTAAAATTATTACTTTCCATCGTAGTTATGATCCCTTTATGTATGATTGCCAGTGATGACATACGGAACGCAGACGTGTTCGCTAACTATGGGCCTTATGAGAAAGCTCATGGTCGCTCAGAGGGCAATGGAGAGGGCTATGCTCGGAGTTTCCCTGCGAGATCGAATCAGAAATGAGGAGATTTGCAGGAGAACCAAAGTCACCGACATAGCCCGGATGATTGCAAAACTGAAGTGGCAGTGGGCTGGGCACATAGCTCGAAGGACTGATGGCCGTAGGGGCAGAAAAGTCCTCGAATGGCTACCGCGTACCGGAAGACGCAATGTTGGTAGGCCCCCCACAAGATGGACCGATGATCTGGTCAAGATCGCCGGAATAGGTTGGATGAGGGCAGCGCAGGACCGATCATCGTGGAGATCTTTGGGGGAGGCCTTTGTCCAGCAGTGGGCGTCTTCCGGCTGAAATGATGATGATGTATGAGTATTATATTAATAATATTCCGTTAGAACTAGTCAACAGTATCCGCGATTTGGGTCTGATTGTAGACCATAAACTAACATTTAATGAACACATTGAAGCTTTGTATTCAAGCAATAAAATTGTTTGGTTTTATAAGTATAAGAAAATTACATGCTGCCTTTATAAAAAACTCTATGGGTTTAACCATTATTTGTACCCTTTTTTATTTGTCGCGGGAATGACGGGTCTCAACACTCTAGAGCTTAGGCGTAATTGTGCAACATTGATTCAATACTATATGTTACTAAATAATAAAATAGATAACCCAAGCGCTTTATCACGTCGCTCATATGGTCCCGATCAAGCGCGGCGCCTGCGCACGCGTCCACTATTCGCGACTCCTCTAGTCAGAACCAAAACTGCTCGCTTCGCTCCCACCGCGAGCGCACTAATGCCGGCTACACACGTAACGATATATCGTAGCGATTTCAGACTGGTCAGATAAATCGATCGTTCCTAGTGCCTCCACACGCCTCCGATATCGGCGTCAATCGTCAGTGCTCCGCAGAAGCTTACGCAAGAAACATGTCATACAGGATGGAAAATGATGACGTACTTGCGATATTAGGCCTGGTAATGTGTTTAAAGAAAAAAAAAAGCGTGAAGTATGTGATGTAAAGAATGGCTCATGAAAAGGAAGCTATTTTCTCATACCAACTACATATATACTAATTTTCAATTTAATTCAACAAACTAATTTTATTAAGCTCTTTTTTATAGGTAATTCTAAGATTCTTAATATTCATAACCACTATATCCCATTTGGCATTTGGATCGATGGCTTTGTATTTTTCGACTAGCCTATTGTAGGCAGCATTTTTTGTTCGCGATCATGGTAATCTAAAGATTTGGTCTTCCAAAGGCAAGTTTCGCTTCTGTAGCTTTCTATGAATTTTTGCTGTTGTTCGCGGTGTACACCCCTTTCTTCCTCCGACATGTTGCAAAGAGAGCAATCCGCACGTGCGCATACAAGCGAGCTCCGTGAAGTACTGCCGAAATGAGCGATCGCCATCCACACGCGACTATAAAACTGTGCAAACGCGATCGACAGCGATTTATCTAATAGAAATTGCAACTGCCATCGATGAACGATAATCTACAACGATTTTTCATACACACGATCGATAAATCTGCGCAAATCGGTTTGCACAGATAAATTGCTACGATATATCGTTACGTGTGTAGCTGGCTTAAGATTGCTCAACGCCCTTATTGCTCAGTATCCTGAAGTAGATATATTTCATATGAATATTAACGTATACAATTTTGTTATGCGCCTTGGCATTATCTGTAAGTATAACAAGCGATTGTAAATAAATAAATAAATTACAAGAAATACTATTTATTTAATTTTTAATTTGAGATATAACGACTGTGATCGCCTTAAGACAAATATACATTGGGCTTATACTTGGAATACAAGATCTATTTTTTATTTCAAACAGAGTTAGACATATATGTAGGTTTTAAGACTTGTGACTTACAACGCTTGAATAAAAATCTTAGTTATAAAGTAATCGGCAGCATGCATACTGTATTTTGGAATGTTGTCTAGACCACTTGTGATATTTCATTTTTTCATTAAGTCAATACAAGTATTGGTTAAGATTGTCTTTTAAACGAGCGTTTTCCGTCGGATTCCACAAATCATAAACTAAAACGGATTACAAAATTACTTTTTTTATTATTTTTTTTGCTGTAAGCCAGTACACAAGCTAATGGCCCGCTTAGAATTTAGCAGTTACCGTTTACCGTTTGCAATGCCTGTGGCACCGCGAACACGCTGCTGTCCCTTATGGGAATAAGGGTACAGGAACTTGGGTCACTAATGCCGGAACACAACGCAAGGTTATTATGGCGACATATGGCTACGACCGCGTAGCTAGGGTTGTTTTGTCGACTTTTACGACAGGCCGACCCCGGCCGCAGAGGTCAGTATTCTTTCTCCGCCCCTACACCGATAACAATTACTTGTGTGAGTTTTGTCAAACTATAACCGCCGTATGACCTAGAATTGATAAATATTCATTTTATCCTATATGTCAACAATACAGTATATTTTAGTTTATTCAAGATAAAAATAGTTTACACATGCATGAATTGTACGCAAGAGTTTACAAGGAAACTAATAAACGATCTTCAAAACACAATCTTTACTAGAATTGGCACATGTTACATACCGAAGTTACATATTAAACATTTTACATTCTTATTAAGTCATTATTAAAATTATTCTTTGTAAATATTTTAGTATTTAGTATTTAGAAAGGAAGAATGATTGATTAGTATAATATATAACTATACATTTACATGACAAAAAAAACATTATTTTGCTGGATTACACCCTACTCAACAATATATGCTGGTTGATATATCATCTCTAATTACTTTATAATAACTTAAACTAATATGTACTATATATACCGAATTAATTATATTGATTAAGTTATGTATAAAATTACCGTGAATTATCTTTCTAATGATCAAATTGTTGATAACAACTTTCGTTATCTCCAATAGAAGATGATAACATCTTCTACTTCCTGCCCTTGTCCCACAATATGTGAGGTGGACACAACATGTTCTTTCTTTATCTCTTATTTCCTTATCCTGGTAGCCGTTATCGCAACATTCAAATTTTTTTTCACCATATTATTTTACGCAATCCATTCTTTCTTTGATCTACCCTTTCTTCTGCATCCATGCTACATCTTGTTTATCCGTGCAGGGGCAGAGAAAGAATACTGATCTCTGCGGTCTGGTTCGGCCAGTTGTAAAAGGCAACAAAACAATACCAGCTACGTGGTAGGACCCTAACTCCGTCTGGATGGCGAGTACCTTTGGTCTAAAGTATGCCGCTATAATAACTTTGTGTTGTGTTCCGGCATTAGTGACCCAAGTTCCTGTACCCTTATGGGACAGCAGCGTGGTCACGATGCCACTGGCGTTGCAAACACCCATAGGCAACGGTAACAGCTAAATTCTAAGTAGAGCGCCAGCCTGCTATCCTACAGCCATAAAAAAACCATCCGCTGTTATTTCTATCATTTTCTTTATTATACGGCATTATTCCCTTTATATTATACCTGTTCCACGCTTACTTTTTAATTTGTCAATTCACCAGACCGTCAAGCGGCCCACCCTAAGCAGGTGGTCACCGTCGCCTATGGACGTTTGCAACACCAGAGGCATTACCAACGCGCTGACGGCCTTTAAGAAATTTTATAACGCCTTTTTTGAAATTCCCTATATGGCACTGCGATAGCTAAATCTCAGTCGGAAGCTCATTACGAATCCGGAGAGTACGCAACATTATCGTTCTTGATAAGCGCTTTGTACAAAAAAGAAGAGGCTCCAGGAACTGGGGATGAACACTCAGCCGATAGCGACAGTACGGTGTTAGACGAAAAAGGCACCATTCTAAACAGTTCTTCAGAGCATTCCCAGTTGTACAGACGGTAGAGATATTTTTATTGAAAGTCAATAATAAATAAAATATGTGTAATGCACACATAAATTCCTCCTCCTCCTCCTCAAGTCGTGTACCTCATTACTGAGGGTCGTGATTCCCCTTATGAGAAATCAGTTTCTCTTTTAATATGCTCCTCCACCTATGCCTGTCCTTGGCGTGGTGGAGTGCATCATACAGCTTGGTGTTCAGCGTTGAGCGGATTTGGTCAGACCATCTCACCGGGCTGCGACCCCTCGGCCTCCTGCCATCCACTTTGCCGGTAACAATCACACATAAATTAGATCCCATATATTGTACATGAAAGTTGGAACTTTTACTTCGTAATGTAAATATAATGTAAGTTAAGAACACGAAATAATGTATGAGTCAAAGTGTTGCCTGAGGCGAACTTAATTGGTGCCGGTTACAGCTGACCTTTCACTGACAATTTGTTTATATAACCATCTGATAGACGCCATTTTGTAACGTCCTAAATATTGGGTTTTATTACAAGTTCCCTCTGTGCAGGTGCGATGTAAGAATAATAACTCCTGCGGCCAGGGTTGATCTGTCGTAAAAGGCGACAACACAACACTACGTGGTAGGGCCGATACCCGTCTGGGCAACCACCCTTGGTCTATAATTATGACACCATAATAACCCTATGGTGTTCAACTATTAGTGACGCAGTTTCTAGTACCGCTATAGGACAACGGTGTATTCGCAGTACCCCTAGTGTTGCAAACTTCCATGGGCCACGGTAACTGCTTACTATTAAGATGGCCATCAGTCCGTTCTGTTTCTCAGCGATAAAAAAATCTATATTTCATTGCTAACATGATGGTAATTGGAAGTAGTTTCGATTTGAAACAAAAATAATAGTACCATATCATTGTGAAAAATGACAAATCGAATATCTTTGTTATTACATAGAAAAAAAGCACCATCTATTTTAGTTTCTTTGCTTCAATAGTAGGGTTGATGGATTATTAAAAAAGCTTTTAATATATTTAATGAAATTTATTACAAAGGATTTTTATTTATGATGTAGGACAGCAGACAAGCTGACGGCCCGCTTACAATTTAGCAGTTACCGTCGCCTATGGCTGTTTGCAATGCCAGTGGCATAACGAATACGCTGCTGTCGCATAAAGGATTGAAAATTACAAAGCACACAATGAACATTACAGGCACACACGGCAAAGGGAACGACAGATCTATTTACGACATACATATTTTACTTTTTAAACATTATGATGCGTTCATTTCCAACGATGGTCATACTATAGCAATCCAATAAAACAATTATTAAATATTTATTACGTCTTTTTTTTCTTTGCGCATAAATTAAGAGCATAAAGGGCCCACATTTGATATCCCCCTGTGACATTCAGCATACTACGAGCGCCGAAGTGAAAGCTTCGTAAATATCTTGTCTTGTCTTGTAATTATAATTAGAAGCAAAAGATAATAAGATAATAAGTGCAATGAGTGCGTGTATTAAAATACCTTCCATTTTAAGAAGTCTCCCCATTGATTACATTCGGCACACGACCTCTTGTATTTTGACATGCTGCACTTAATATTCTTAAATGAACACAACGAAACTGCGACAAAGGTCATTCTGGATTTTTTATTCATTGATCGATGCAAATTAATCTTTATGCAACACATTGAGTTAATGTAATCATTACCTCAATACTAAAACTCTTTCTCGCTCAAGAGAAATATTTTCCCGTCCTTTAAATTCCTAATTGATTATTCAATTATTACCTAATCGATATTTTTGCTAGATGTCGTAATGTATGTCTAAGACAACAAATGTGTACCTGAAGGTTAAAAAAAGAACTGTCAAAATTTATTTGCTTATATTGTAAATCCCCAAATTAATTATGCTCTTGTTATTATTGATAAGCAAGGGATGCGAGTACCGACCTCAACCGGCGCAACTCCTAACGCACGCACGTCAGAAATGTAGGGATCACACTTTCGATCCCCGTCCCAATTATGGGACATAACACAAAGTTATTATCACCGCATACTTAAGACCAAATCTACCAGGGGGGGGGTTGTTTTGTCGCCTTTTACGACAGGCCGACCCAAGCCGCAGAGCTCAGTATTCTTTCTCCTCCCCTGCACGGATAAAAAATATATATACAATAGATATATACTTATTTATAAACTAAATTGTATATCATTTCCTAGTACCCATAAAAAGTGCTCTATTATTTACTTTGGGGCTAGATGGAGTTGTGTGAATTTTCGCAGTATAGTTATTTATTTATCGCTGAAAACTTTCCCACATCACATAAACTAATAAATAGCCAAAAATATCTATGTTTCTGGGTATCGAATCTGAATAGCTTAGATCGTAATGAATCTGAACATAGACGGTAATTACTACCTACATTTAATTAGTTAATTTAAGTGACCTTTAATTAATATTCTTTAATCAATTTGATTTTAATAATAAGAACCTTTTTAGAACCAGAAAAGTGAACTTGTGGTTCCTACCAATAAATAAGTCTCGTTCTCAGTGAGTCGTAATAAACGACGAATCGATGACTTATTTTGCTAGTTTAGAGAGCTAGGTATCCATTGGTTTGCTAGGTATCATTGTTTCTCGCGGGGCAGATGACTGTCGCTCCTGTAGGAACCATTTCGAGCCACATCTTTTTTCTTGTTTAAAAACATTGTTTTCTACTTTTTTTCACAAGAAAATAAAGTGTACTTGAAGGATAGGTCTTAAAAAATCTAGTAACGTACTTATAATTCATGACGATTCATTGGTTGTATGAAAAAGTATCAAGATAAAGGATTAAACTAATAAAAACATTTTTAAATTCAATCAATATTAATTCAATCACCCAACGTATATTTGTTAGCAGTTATTTTGAATATTTAAAAGCGTCGCGATAGCCTGCATTTTCGGCAAGTGTACACCTGCACGCTTTTCTAGGAGTTCTGTTAATATGATGATTTTTAATGTTTCGTTCAAAAATATTTATGTCTGTGATTTAAGTACTATATACGCGTGAAACCTTTTTGTTACTGTTAAATAAAAGTCCTTAATTATAAGTATAAAACAAATATATTTAGTTTCTTTAATTTAAATATGGAAATGAAATTCGTGTTCACTATTTTCACAAGTATAAAATTTCTTGGTTTATTCAAGTGTTTATATTCTTATTTAACATTATACAACTACTGCTAGGAGTTATATAGTCACGACCTACTAGAAGATAGCAACTATATTTCATTTCTAATGTATCGGCAGTGACTATTAAACTAACTAACTACTAAACTAACATTAAAAAAGAGCGCCAGTCATTTTTCTTGTAACAGTTTGAGAGTCAGCTTTTATCCCATTTCCAATGCTTTTTGCAGGAAAACTTTGTCTTACAATATGCCAATACACAACAACGAACTCCAGTGTTCTCAAATGAAAAATTAGATTTACATTGGGAATATGATGGATTCAAATGTAATTTAGTGGTAGTCACCGCCTAAAAATTGTATGTTCAGACAGTTATTCAAAAATAAATGACATCATTCCTCTGTATGCTGCATCAACGTTACAACTGTGCCACTTTCAATTCGGATGTATCGTATTTAGGTCAAATACTGCTAACCGTTTATTGTTTGAACATGTTAGCACAAAGGGTATTTTTATTATGCGAAAAACTGTTATGTGTCAGGGTGCATTTGCATGTTTGACTAATGACTAATAGCGTTAAGAAATATTTGACTTGCTGCTTAAGAAGTGAATAAATACAATAAAAATCATCTTCAGATTAACCAAAATATAAAAATTCTTGTCACATAACACGTTTCACAATACTTTATCACATTTTTTTTTAATTTTATTACACTAGTTTTTAGCTTACAGTAGTTTAAACTTTTGGTTTCAAAAATGTATGGTACAAAACTGTCATAAGAAAGCTTTTAATAATTATAATACCTTTACAACATTTTTATTTACAGAAATAAAAACAATAAATTAACATAAACATATCACTATATTACAGACAAAATTATTTTTTTCCTGAAAATAGATGTATATATTGATAAATTATATTATACTAGCTGACTCCGTAAACGTTGTTCTGCCATATGAATCAAAAAAAGTAGCCAATGTCCTTTTCCAAGGTCCAATCTATGAATATACCGAAATTCATCAAAATTAGTTCAGCGGTTTAGGCGTGAAAGCGTAACAAACAAACAAACAAATTCATTTTCGCATTTATAATATTAGTTAGGATAAGTTTAAAAAAACAATCTGTACTAAAATATTGCTTCTAGATTTCTTATATCTGGAAATACTGTCCGCATTACCGCGTTAGATGGCAGAACTTCTCTTTTGCCCTAAATACGAACCGGTATACTTATTGATAAAATAAAACTTAGTTTGTTGCGAGTAGGCATTTGTATAATTTAAAATGAAACCGTTAGCTCAAATAAGATGTCTGTAGTGTGAAAGCTTCTCATATAACTCTTTAAAGCCATCTGGGTCAGGGTATCGACATTTACATGTGAATAAGGAAAACAGATAAACTTGACTTTATCTGCATATTAGAATGAGAGAGAAATTCAAACGTTTGGAAAAAGTATCAAAAATTTGGAGAAATTTAAAACTGAAACTAAACAAATAATAATATTTATGGTTGTTTGAACCAATTTTCCGGCATAAACGTGTTTCTTTGTGTTTAAATAAATACAGTATGTAAATTAAAATTTTTACTACTGCCGCATTTTACATATTACTCTTATTTTGTGTTCAGCAAATCATAGTTAGATATTATACATTATGTCCATTTGATATCGATCAGATTGTATTTATTTATTTATGAGCATGCGCAGTATATCACAAATAAATAGGTGTATCTATACAATATCTGAACTGTTATTGCTGGCCCTTTATTAATCGAAAGGAAGACAACTGATGCAAATAAATAGCCAGAAGTTGAAGAATAACAAATTTTACTACTTGAATAAGTCAATTGCGATATTTAAAATAAATTTGCAATATTTTATATTTAAGGATAACCGTAATATACAATATATCAAATCAGAATGTAACATATTTTACCGAGAAAAAGTTAATTAATAAAAAGACAAACATCATCAACCAACTTCGTGTGCGGCTGTACAGCAATGTGACCCCGATACGCACACTCGCACGAAATGCATTCGCACACTTATGCAACATGTTCTTGTGTGCGTGAACATTTATTTCACAGCGTGTTGTCTTTTTTATTTTATGCGTTAGTTCTTATTGTTATATACATTTTAATATTATTAATCTTACAAGTCCCACATACCTTTCCTCCGCGTAGGAGTGGAGTAAATATGATCCCGGAGTCGGCCTGTCTTGAAAGGCGACACAAAACTCTAGCGTAGGGCCCCAAGCCCATCTAGATGGCAATCACCTCTGGTCTATAAGTATGCCGCTAAGCACAACACACAGTTATTAAATTGTGTGTTGTGTTTCGGCATTAGTGACCCAGGTTCCAATACCCCTATGCGGACAGTAGCCTGTTACGTCACATTAGTTTGTTCACATAGTGCCATCTATTTCCAAAGGAAGCTTGTGTTTGTGTTATAGGTACTGAATAACGTGATCCCTGCGACCGCGAGCAGTCTGTTATAAAAAAACAACAAAACAACTCAAGGCTAGGTGGTAAGGCTCCATGGCAACCATCCCTGGTTTCTAAGTATGCCGTCATATTAACCATGTGTTCTAGTTAAAGTAACCCTGGTTACAATAAGTACCATAAGCTGTAACTGCTTATTATTAGGTGGGCTGCTAGTCTGTCTGCTGGAACTCAGCAAGCAAATTTTTGACATCCAATGAACGTCTTTAAATAATATATTCAGATTATATACAATGAGATAATCGGACTTAACGTGGTGATTTTTTCTCCTTTGATGGACGTCTAGCTCAACAACTACTCGGTTAATGATTTTAGAGAAGATAAAGTATTTTTTTAATTGTTGTGTAACAGCAGACAGACTGACGGCCCGCTTAGAATTTAGCAGTTACCGTCGCCTATGGGTGTTTGCAACGCCAGTGGCATCGCGAACACGTTGCTATCCCATAAGGGTACAGGAACTTGGGTCACAAATGCCGGAACACAACACAAGGTTATTATGGCGGCAAACTGAAGACCAAAGGTGGTCGCCATCCAGATGGACTTGGGACCCTACCACGTGGGTTGTTTGGTCGCTTTTTATGACAGGCCGACCTTGGCCGCAGAGGTCAGTATTCTTTCTCCGCCCCTGCACGAATAATCTGACATTAAATAAATAGCAATAATAATAAAAAAGCTTTTATATAGCTACGCGCTCAAAATTAATTTTATATTTGATTATATTACAGATCATCTTCATTTCTTGTTTGAGAATTTTTTCCTATATATTCTGACAATGTATATCATATTGTAATTCAAAAAATACAGAAATATATATTATTAGAACACTAATATATAAATACTAACGTCTAACTACACGTGTTGATGGAAAATTAATTCAAAATAAGTTCTATTTGGAATAAAAGAATTGAGTTTGAACATACAGGAGATGGATTAATCTGCCAAGATGATGTAGATGAGATACAATTAATATGTTTTTCAATTTTAAAGTATGGGCTCATATGGTTAATATTTTAAATCTAAACAGGATTAATTCTAAGGTAATCTAAAATAAGACGTAAACTACTTATAATAATGTTATTGTTCTCTTAAGCTGGGTATATTTTCCCACGTCTTTCTTATATTATCATTAATATTATATTATTTAAATTTATAATTAAAATATTTAAAAACAGCCTGTATATTAAATTAATGCCACTACAATCACAAAACCCCTCCCATTTTAAGATAGGCTCATAATAAAATGTGGCTTTTTTATAACTATTTACCCGTTTTTTCTATATACCCTATGTATTGAGCTTAATCTGCATATACAACGGGCGATACATAGGCTTTTATATAATTTAACTGAGGCTTTAGTTTCGTCTGGGTGAATGTACTATATTATACGCATGACTTTGCCTATTAATATTTTAATAGACTTGTATAAAATATCGAATCTGTAGACAACGTATCGATTTTCATAGTAATACTATACGGATGTTAATCAATAACGATCAAACAACATATTACACTACCGGAGAGTTTAATCCCAGTTGCGTCTTTACATGTTCGGAAATAGCGTGTCGCGTACGTCGATGTTCATTTGTAATACGTTCACTTCTTCTTTCTCTTGAAAAAAGGCACTACATAATAGACTTAGTGAAATGTGTTTAGCACAGGAATATTTTCCGTTAAGCCTACCACCTCAAAAGGAAACCTCGGGTCAGAATCTCGTCCATTATTTAGTAGGAGTCACAAGCTGATAGGTTCTGTTGACTAAATAAAACCAAGGTGAGATCTCTTACAAACTTGAGCTATCAAAGTAATTTATAATGATACATGATTTTCTTACTTTTTATTATTGCTGTATGACAACAGACAGGCTGACGGCCCACTTAGAATTGAGCAGTTACCGTCCCCTATAGGTGTTTGCAACGCCAGTGGCATCGAAACACGCTGCTGTCACATAAAGGTACAGGAACTTGGGTCACTAACGCCGGAACACAACACAGAGTTATTATGGCGGCATACTTAAGACCAAAGCAACTTACATTTCTCCTCTTCGTACCCATGATAGTGAGTCCATGCCTTGGACATCGCTGGTTACTACACAGGATTTCTTGTGTATACCGAATGCTGCTGGACCCGACGGATGTTGCTTTTACATCATAATACACCACATTTATTTCGTATATTTTATGTCTTTATATAAGAAAGTAAAAAAAACATTTTTACTTGAGAAAAGAAAGTGTTGACACTTTTCCCCTTCTTCGAGGAATTGCATAGCTTCGAATATAATAAATGAGCATCTTAACACGGTAAATATACCTCTTAAGTTGGCAGGTTTTGTAACAAGACTCATGATATGTTATGTATGCTAATTATGGGAACCGGAACCGGGTGAGGTGCATGTTTCTCTTGTCAAAGAAAATAATAATGATAGGATTATTCGTTGTTTCTTTTCTTAGGAATCATTTTACTTTTTATGATTTTACATTTAATTTAACAATTTTATTTTGTCTCAATCGTATAAAAATTATTATAAGTTAATATATCATACCTTGATATGACTAACAACAACTTAGGTACTTAAAATCTCATAATTACATTACGTTTAATAGTGACAATAATAACACAATACGTAGGCAACAATGAAGATCTAAAAAAGTTTCTTCATATTAAAAAATTCAAAATAGCGTTATTAAATGTATTTAAGATTGGCAGCCTGTCGATAATGCCTCTAGTGTTGTAAACATCCATAGGCTACGATGACCACTTGCTATTAGGTGGGCTATTTGCCTGTCTGTTACAGCTATAAAAAATCTAAGAACAGTAAAATATGTAAAAGCCAGGTCGGCTAATGCTAGCAGAGTAGTTATTTAAGATAAGAATCACTTCTTATAAATTTCAAAAGTCAGATTTAAATACAACTGAAATTTCATTGAAAAAAACGAAAACAAAACTAAACTATCGTTACCAAGAAGATATACTAGCTTAGATATAGCTTAGAATAAGGGCAGGAAGAAGGAAAAAAAGAAGAAGGTATAGGTATCAATTTCGTAAGATAGAAAGTATAAAGTAAGTTAAGTAAGTAAAGCCTCTGAATGAATTGAGTGCGTAAAAATCGAATATCCCGAGGCATCCGAACGAGCACGTGTCCGAAATACTTTTTCGTCATAAAAAAGCAAGAAAAAAATAGCGCTCGGCCATTCCAAAAATAGAACTCTCACTTTCGGTCGTAGCGTTTTTCTTTTTTTCTGTCGGGCTCGATAGAATAGTGACGGATTTTTCAACTTTCGGTTTCGTTGATAGTGATGTGCCGGATAAGATTTGGATATCGAATGACGGAAACTGGTAGCAAATTTCCTGTGTCACGCACGTTAGGAAGACATATTATCATGATATTTCGATTTTATCATTTATGGTTACTAGCTGTCTTGAATCTATTGCGAAGAAAAGTTACTGCATAATTTTTTATTGTTTTATATCTTTAAATATAAAGTAATATTAATGAATATATATATATATATATATATATATATATATATATATATATATATATATATATATATATATATATATATATATATATATATATATATATATATTTTATTATTTATATTTAAAGATAGAAAATAAGAACATTTCAAAATATACTTTTGTGGTATTGTATTTCTAATATTTATTATTACTATTGCAGGATATTTTTAAATTTCAATTTTGTCGGCACAATTTAGTAGCCATGTCTTGTAAGGTTCGACCCTCACGGCGTACCAAATATTTTTATGATATAAATAGTTATTGTTGGAGTGGATATATATATATATATATATATATATATATATATATATATATATATATATATATATGTATATATATATATATATATGTATATATATATATATATATATATATATATATATATATATATATATATATATATATATATATATATATATATATATATATATATATATATATATATATATATATATATATATATTAATCAATTTGTAAGAAGCACGATACTGTAATTTTACTCACAGTTTAATAAGATTTTGATTGTATAATAAAAATGATTTGAATATGCCAGAAGTAGAAATTGTACTTCTGTTTTTGCGTTATCGAAAAATCTAACTATTCGTTTACGACGTTTCCAATCTAGTTTACTATTACATCCCTATTCAATAGTAGTTCATAAAAAAGCAAATAAAAAGTAAAAAAGTGTGTGGCGCTTTACGTGGTGGTTTCAGGGTTATGCAGTTTTTCTCTTTTTAGCGTTTTCCGTGTACACAGGCATTTTTCCGTGGGAATTTTT
This sequence comes from Malacosoma neustria, assembly GCA_963693495.1. NCBI lineage: Eukaryota > Metazoa > Arthropoda > Insecta > Lepidoptera > Lasiocampidae > Malacosoma > Malacosoma neustria. The sequence goes on from OY856386.1 coordinate 18,333,813, forward strand.
CATAAACGGATTTTAGTGGCATTTCATGAATAAAATGTTTATATTGACTTCGTTACAATTTATTTTTCAATCCATTTTTTATTTTTCACATGTGGCCGATAAATCGACAGTGTTTTAAAAAGGAAATTGCTTAAAACTAATGTTACTAAGAATGATATATTTAAAGTTTTTATAAATTATTTATACGTTTTATATAGATTTGTAACAATTCCTTTTGATTCTGTTATAATGCGCAAAATGCAGACTTCATAAGAAAAACAAACAGAAGTAAAGGGGTTTTGTTTAGACTAACTCATCTGCAAGTTGGCTGTACAATGTACAAGGCTTTGACTAAAGGTTTTACTTTCAGGAATGAAAAGTCAAAAAGCATTTACCAATTAAGTCACATTTATTACTTAATTCCATTGCTGCTTTAACAGATCTCATCATCAGAATACTATATGCTATCCATTTGATTATTAGTATTTAAAGTATATTTTCAGATTGACAGCACAGTTAAGAGTACTCAGTTACCGTCGCTTACGGTTGTTTGTGATGCCAGGAGCACCGCTAAAACACTGCCATCCGCTTAAGGGAACTGAAATAGTAGTCACTTATACCGGAACACAATACAAAGTTATTATGTTGGCATATTTAGACAACTGGGGTTGCTATCCAGTCACGCTAGGGAGCCCTAACACTTAGCAATAGGTGTTCCTTATCTCATTCTCATTTGTAACACAGAATCGCCTGCGTACACATACGAGTACGTCCTTCCTTAAAATCATGAAACAAAGTTATTCCCAGCCAACCTTAAAAATACTGATAGTAAAACCTACTTTTATAACGAAATATAAACTTTATAGGATTCTCTAAGATCGTTTTTTTAAGTTGTCATCAATTCCAGTTCTGGTTGTAAGAAATATTGCCCTACCAACATTAAAAACTTAACGAGCACTCAAACTAAACTCACGCCTTGAAATGTTTTGGGAAAATAAACTGCGTAGCTGAAAAACAGATTTTTTGTCATTATAAATCTACGATAAATGGCACATACAGTTATGCAACCTTTCCTCGTTAAAAAAGAAGAATATTTAGCGTATAGACACCTTAATTCGGACCTCGGGCACCGAAGCGGAAGTTTCAGTTGCAACCGGGATTTAACGCTAAGAAGAAGACAGGAATACAAAATCTATTTATTCCTTAATTTTCGTAGTTCAATTCTTAATTACAGATTAAATATCTGCTGACTAGCGATTTTAATAAATATAAAATTAAACTAATTGCATTTTATAAGCGACTAAAATATTCACTTATAATGATTTAAAAAAATTGGGATATTTCACCCAGCGCCACCGTGTCCCAAAGTAAGTAGAATACTACTTATGTTGTGGTTACTAAATAACAGATATACTACTTATACATTTTTCTTATGTACATAAACACTCAGATGCGGTGCGCGAATCGAACACGTGACCCTGAGCGTACCGACTTAGGAAGCCGTTACGTCACGGATGTCGTTATTTTTTACGTAATTCGAAATTTCTCTTGTCATTTCGATATGTGTCTTAATATTTATTTCTTGACCTATTTAATGTTTTGGTTGGAATACTTACTAAATGTAAACGTATTCGTCTGCAAAAAATTGAAAAAATAAAACTAAAACATAACTTCTAAGTCATAAATTAAAAATACAGCATTAAATCCCTACATCTGCATAGGAAGAGGAACTAAGCGCGTCACGTAGCTCTTACCCCTCAACATCCCCCACCCCCGTATAAAATAACAGCACACTAACACAAATAAGTAATAAAGTACGGCAGTAATATAAAACTAAGAAACATCAACATCTTGGGGCCCCCATCCCTCCGGGGGGTTCTCCCCTGAACTTACTAAAATACTAAAAACGGAGATACAGGGGGAACCCTCGGTTTCTTATGCAAGAATCTTATATTTTAACCTAAATGTTGGCGCTACAGATTCGCGGGGCGGGTTTTGAATTACAAAAGATTTGCACTGTGTTTTGATTATAAGGAATATTATTTGCTTAATTGGCATCTATGGTATTTTTTATTTAACTAGCCGTGTCTTTGAATAGTTTATTTTACTAATTTTACCAACATACATACATATAATCACGCCTCTTTCCCGTAGGGGTAGGCAGAGACCACTTCTTTCCACTTGCTACGATCTACATCTTTGAAATGAGCTCGGAGTATATATGTCAATTTTTAATAGAAAATAAAACATGTACGTTGTCTTTAATACATCAGTTTAATATTCTACACTTGGCTTATTAAGAGAATTCCTAACACTAGCTTTTGATTATATTCCTATGATTACTCGGATCATTAAAAATAGTTTAGAGAAGTCCTTTTTTATCATTTGGATATTTAGTTTCCGTGTTCACCAGCTTTTAGCTATGATTTATTTATGATTATTACTATATTCGAACTAAAAATTCATATCTTTCATAACATACATTTAGTTTGCTAATATTTAATTATTGTGAGACAATGTATGTTAGCAAGTTGTATATTATATAGTAGATAGTAGTATACAATAATAAGTATTTCAAAGAGACATCAAGTTTAAATGTGTATGCATACTAGACAAATCTTGATTTTTTTCTGGAAGATATGTGGTGCACGCTGCATCAATCATGGCCGAGAGAGCTTAAATTTAAGGAAAGTTTAAAGTAATTTCCAAAGGTTAATTTCTATTTAATAAAAATAATGATTATTTATTTATTTGTCGAACAACATGGTCCATTATTTAAATTATAAAATCAATCATAAAATAGTATTTTATTTTATGATTATAGTTATAATTTAGGCTTTCATTATCAAAATTGTCATCGAATAAAAATTGAAAGTAATACAAAAGTTTTATGTGAAAAACATATTGAATATTTTATAAACGGATATCTTTTATGGTTATTTCAAAGGTTTAATATGGTAATATGTCCAGAATCTGGTCATAACTACAATAGGCTAGGTCACACTTGGTATAACAGCGATTGGTATAGTAAATACCTAGGATGTGCATTTCACGCGTCTAGGGACATAGATTGCGATCATATTCATTTCTGCCGCGTTGATCGAATGGCTAACTAGTGTTCATTTTTTTATTGCTGTAGGACTGAAGACAGGCTAACGGCCGGCTTAGATTTGGTTGCCATCCAGACGGGCTTAGGGCCCGTAGCTAGGGTGAGTTCTTTTGTCGCATTTTACGTCAGGCCGACCCCGGCCGCAGAGGTTAGTATTCTTTCTCCGCCCCTGCACGGATAGAACGGTGTGGTTAGTGACCTAATTGTGGTTAAACTGAAGGTTCAGAAAGAATAAGCTGATTTTTCTTTTTTATACGGTAATAATACGTGGTCAGTACAGTGCAATGTTTGAGCTGCATATCATAAAGGCTTCGATGAATGTGTGAAGGGATGCAAAAGCACCGCGTCAAGAAATCCCGTATTCTCAATCTTTATGTATGTATAACACACAAGCTGGAATCACTTATGCTTTTAGTGTGTCATATTTTGCCATACTTCGGCAAGTTTGACTCTAGAAAAATTGGCTTTACGTAGGATGATGCATATTAATAGTACAATTATAAAGGATGTCGATGTACAACATATGAAGAATGAAAGTTAATCCCATACATCAATAGAAAGTTTTTCATATAATCGCTATTTAAAAGTTAGATAATTGTAGAGTTTTAGGTTATTGATTAATAAATCATAACCAGATTTAAATACATTTCCATTACATTATAAATACGTTATAGTAAATATAATGGGTAGACAATTATTTTATCAAATAATGCAAGTATTAAGTAATTTAAGGAATCAAATCTCAACAAGCTTTGAAAATATACGATTTTAGCACTTAATAAATGTTTTCTCATATTCATCCTATAACGGTTAAAAAGGCTCTGTGATGAAGGTTACCTTATGTAGGGACTCGACATTATGTATTATAAAAAAGTATAATAACACAAAATTTCAAAGTGAAGATAAGTTAGCTAAGTAAATATTTTTAGTAACATTTTCAAAATAAATTTGCAGCTTGTACGTTAGTCAGAGCGACACAAAATATAAAGCGTAACATTTTAAGGGGCAAAAATATAAACATATGTAAACGTGGAAACGTCTTGCACCCGCTTGCGAACATCAAAAACTCTAATCAAAACATTACGACCCCCCATCCTCCCACCCCCCACATTAAGCTCGAAAACTTTCAAGAGGGCCCCCATCAATATTCTTAGAATATAATCAATTCTTAGAGAGAAAGAAACAGTCTCACTGTATTGATAAATGAGGGCCCCTTCATATTTCCGCGTTTGCCACCCAGGGGGTCGCCACCCTAATGGGGGGCATCTTAGGAACGTGCAAGATAGTAAGCACCAGGGTTGTCGAGGCTAATGAACTTTTAAGTTTTTAGGGAGTCGTTCTGAGACGCTTGCTAAGTAAGACGCGAGGCTTTTTTGGGTGAAGGGTCATGCATATGGAATACTAGTTATGTATAATAGGGTAAAGTTTGAATTTTAGAGAAGACAGTACGTCTTAATGCAGTTTTATGGTAGTCTGAAGATTAAATTATTATAAATATTTTAAAGATTTTTATAAAGATAAAATTTCATGTAAAAATTGAGGTTATAAACAGATAATGAGCACCAAACCGGAAATTCACTGAAAAATAGTATTTTTATTATAATAAGATAATATTTTATTATAATATAATATTAGGCATCGTTCAAAATTAATTTATTACACAAGAAGTTCCGAATTGAACAACTAATGTCATCGTTACACCGTTTGATTTTTGATTTGATGCAATAACCACACTCTACTCTATGAAAAAACATGTGCATGTGTTCAACTCTGACTGTTCTTCTCTTGGAAGAAGTTCAAGTCTAGAAGCAACCTTATGGACTCTTTGTATCGTATTATTTTATTTCATTGTACTATAATATACTAGCTGACCCGGCAAACGTGGTTCTATAATATAAATAAAAAAAAATGTTGTAGTGGACCGAATTATACATAAAAATTCATCAAATTCAATCCAGCCTCTTAGAAGGTATTCAGTCACATACACATGCACAGAAGATTTATATAAACAATATTTGATGGCATTTAGGATTGTTGTTATTTTTAGTATCTAAAATTACTTTGTTTGAAATTAAATGCTAAGATTTTAAAATATTCTAGTCCTCCACTTTCAGGCTCCTAAATAAAATAATTCTGATGATCCTGATAAACCTGATAAGGACTATGGGACAAAATGATTAATTTTTATATTGTCGTCAGGTCTGGATAAGTGTGCAAAATTTTGAATTGTTTTGATTGTTCAAAGTGGGTAAAAATTGATTCCGATAATTTCGTTACATTCCGATACATGAATACATAGATACATACAGGTCAAGTTATTAAAAGTGTGGTAAAAATGATAAAAAATGTGCTACACATATATGATATACGAAAGGGGGGGAAATGTAATTACTGTATAATAATGGAAAACCTGGTCTTTAGGTTATAGCGATCTATTGTAGACAACCTTGTAATTAAGTATTCGAATGTGAGCCCCAATCAATGCATAGCTGTAGCAACCCTGTGCGCTACGGCAAGGCCTACGCGGAGCGCGCGGGCGAGCGCCGCGGCGTAGGCGCTAGTGGCCCCGCTCCTCTACTACAACTTTTTACTAAGAACCACGCGGAATGAGTGGATAAAAATTAAGTAGCTTCACTTTATATATTTTTATTACTCACCTAGTTCAAATACCTTATCTATGAATATCATCAGCTTAGCAATCCCGGTTGCATACCCAAGCTTCCGCTACGGTTTCCGGAGTCTGATTTCCTACTATTTCATGTCCATTTCGCATGGCCTTCAGTATCCCTGGTAGTGAGTCTATTGGCACACATCTATAGATGTATAGGGTTAATTATGGAGATGATTTATTGGAAACTAATTTGGTGTAATATTTTTTATTGCAAGGTTCACTTAAGTTCACTTAAGTATATATATATATATATATATATATATATATATATATATATATATATATATATATACATACATGAACGACTTCGTGACTTTCTATAAACGCAGGACAACGTGTCCGCTACCCATTCATAAAAAAACATTATTCCCAGATTATTTTTGCTTCAAAAATTAATTAATAATGTTATAAATAGATTCTTTAATTTATACATGTTTCTTTCTATAATTATGCCAAATAATTTAGAAAGAACCTTCCCTATGGCTAGGCAAATGAAAAATTTATTGAAAATTAGTTTTCATTATTATATTCTATAATTGTTTTTTATTATCAGCGCATGGCCCGAGACTGATCTAAGTGATGTATAATAACATACAAACTAATATACCATAGCCAAAAATTACTATATTATTTCCATAGGACTCCATAAAAACATACAATCGTACAGTACAAAAATATAAAACGTAACATCGTTTGAATTCAAAAATCGAACCTCAATCCACCACACCCTTAACCACTGCGTCACTATGCGCCGAGCTTCGCTCTTATTTTAAACAACTACCGCCTTAATAATACATCCAGTTTCGCGACTAAATATCGCGAATGTAGAAGTGTAGCGCGACTAAACAGTTTTGATCATTCCAAGAAATGATGACTCAATAAGATCGTTTCAATAATCTTTATTTCTTAAAACATAGCGTATTGTTTTTTTAATGCTGTAGGACAGCAGACAGGTTGACGGCCCGCTTAGAATTTAACAGTTACCGTCGCCTATGGGTGTTTGCAACGCCAGTGGCATCGCGAACACGCTGCTGTGCCATAAGGATACAGGAACTTGGGTCACTAATGTCGGAACATTGTTATGTTCCGGCAAGATTATTATGGTGGCATACTTAAGACCAAAGGTGGTCGCCATCCAGACTGGCTTTAGGTCCTACCACGTAGCTGGGTTGTTTTGTCGGCTTTTACGACAGGCCGACCCCGGCCGCAGAGGTTAGTATTCTTTCTCCGCCCCTGCACGGATAAAAATTAATAAAGAAAGTTATTAATACTACATCACAAAATGTTATTTCATTTTCATGAGGTATAAAAATATTAATATCGAAAAAGGTGTTAGACAGGGATGTGTAGCGTCACCGTGGCTGTTTAATCTGTTCATGAACAATTGCTTGACAGATTTAAAAGAGAATGAAAGTGGGTTGAGAATGAATGAGTTACTCGTCAAATGTTTTCTATAAGCTGATGATCAAGTATTACTTGCGTCTTCAGCCGAGGAGTTGCAGGAGATGGTAACTGTTATGAGTGGAGCTTTTGTTAGAAAGGGAATGAAGATGAATGTAAAGAAGACGAAAGTGATGGTGTTTGAAAGAGATTAAACAGTGACAGACTGCAATATTGTGATTGGAGATGAACAAATTGAACAGGTGAATGAGTTTGTGTATCTGGGTTCAAAGTTTACAAGAGATGGAAAGTGTGAGAGTGATATTGAAAGAAGAGTGAATGCAGGAAACATGGTGAATGGAGCTTTGCACTCCTTTATGAACAGTTGGAAGGTGTCTAACAAGGCTCGTCTGGCTGTGCATGAGGGAGTATTGGTTCCGACACTCGTGTACGGAAGTGAAAGTTGGGTATGGCAGAAGAAACATGAAAGCAGAATAAATGCAGTTGAGATGAGAGCGGTAAGAAGTATGATAGGAGTTAAAATGAGTGACAGGATAAGAAATAGTGAGATAAGGAAACGTTGTGGTCTGATAGAAGATGTAGTGACAAAAATTGAGAAAGGTATGCTGAGATGGTTTGGCCATGTCAAAAGAATGAATGAAGAACGTTTCAAGACCAGATCAGGGATGTCTTGAAAAAAGGCCAGGTCAAGAGTACCCTAAACCGAAGGGCATGTATGAAGGGAATAATGAAAGTGGACGAAGCGAAACAAGTATGTAAGGATCGTAGCAAGTGGAAAGAAGTGGTCTCTGCTTACCCCTACGGGAAAGAGGCGTGATTATATGTATTTATGTATGTATAAAAATATTAATTAGATAACATACCTGTATTATTAATTTTTTTAAATAGTCAAATTTTGTTTCAGTAAATTAGATCAAAATTGCCAAACGGTTTACTCAGTTTTAAAATTATTAATAAATGCCAAAATCACTGATTGTGATATGTATAAATATATATAATAAAAAATAAATATATGTTATAGAAGCATATATCATTATGCTTCATGCAAGGAATAATTAATGTAATATGTTTTGATAATCTAAGTAAAAAATGTTATGTACTCTGAAATAAGTTATAGTATAAAACCAATAGGCGGAAGTAATGTTAAAGAGTATCAAACACGCACAGCCCGAGTACTTCCGCGTGCCGTATTTACAAGTATTGTAAGTATAGAATTATATATTTTATAACGCCTGCTACCCCCTCCTCCCACTCGCCACCCGCGAACTAAGTCTTTGCGCATCTTTCTATCCCCCTTTTTGCTTGCTTCTTTTAAACCACCCGTCGTATGAACCCCTTCTCCCCATTCGACTAATTTTTGGGGTACAAGTGAAGAATTATTTCTTGCTAACTAACTCGCAGGGTGAAACAAACCCTCTGTGCCAAGCGTTAAAGTCTAAACTAATATTAAACACGCACACAGTCTCAAGACTGTATCTTTTCACTTCGAAAACTAATTCTGCATTAGAAAATGGAACCAAGTGCGTAGTGCGACTTAACGATTTTGTTACTTATATCTAGCGTAACAGAGTTCTTTATTGTATCGTGGGTGCAATAAAATTAGAACCGTTTCGTCAAAAATATGAAATTAAAATCTTCATACTAGCGAAAGAAGTTTTAGCATCTTTGTTTTAGAGTGAGAGGGGGAAGCTGCATTAGTCTCGCTCACTCCGAGTGGGGGACGAGGTGGGTAGTTTGGAGTAAAAAGCTGGTTTCTTGATCAATGCTCCGCGCATTCGGAATTAATCATAACCGAGTATTTTCATCTATGTGGAAAGGGGGAGGTGGGGGGGACCGGGAAATCGTATTCTAAATGAAAATACGCTTCTTCCTGTTTACATTTTGTAATAAATTGTTTTACTTCTTATGTTTGGGACGGGAACTGTTATTTATTTAAGACCGTGATGCGTACCGTACCTTTTATGATATCCTAAAATAGAAGCCAGCACTGCCTCGAACGAGGTAAATATCGGCAGAGGGAAGTACACCTTCATTATTATCATTCTATCACAAATCAAACCAGCCAAAAATATTCTTCCTCTTTATAAAAAATGTTCTT